>JAWQFJ010001995.1:50000-105271 GCA_034096865.1 Theodoxus fluviatilis
CCATACCTCACTTACATGATTGGTTCTAAATCATGGAAGAATGCTCATACTTTTTTTAATTCGTTTGCTGCATTTTCACATGCTAGAAATAATGCACAAACAATAACACAGGTAAGATTCATAATTTATTTGCAATTATTAAGTACTAGCACAGTCACTCCATATACAAAACAAAAGCAACTCAATAAAATCTTGCATAAATGTTTATTTAACATATTTGAAGCACCTATGAAGAAGTATACATATAAATGCACTTTTTGACAGAAGAGACTAGAGAAAAAGTACAGATTCCATGAACAGACATAGACTGTCTGAAGATGTTGTTTATCAAATGATGAGGGCAGATCTATTCCTGGCTATATTGAATATACCCACTGTGGGAGGACAAAAAAAAATTAAACGGCCATTTTGGGGCTCTTTTCAATGCTCTACTTGGATAATAACAGTCAGATCTCTGAAATCTGAGTTACATACTTGAACCACCTAGAAATCGAAGATTTCTAGGAATTTTTTAAACAGCACAGCAATAGCTATGGATAAAACAAGATAAAAGATATGTGTGATGGTAGAATGTAAGATACATTCTTGAGAAAATAGATGGAGACATGAGAAATATGAGAAAATTTGTTAAGGAGGAAAAATGGGAAAAAGGCAACATTTGAATTCCAATCAGAACTTTAGAACTTGTTGAGAAGTAGAAGCTAAACACCATAGACTGATTGTGCTTTCAGAGTACACAAATACATTGTGAAAGTAAAAAAGTATACATTGTACAATTTCAAATTCCTGGAAAAATAACAGCAAGTAAAAATAAAGAGTAGGTTGGAGTCTCAAACACGAAATGTACAGTCATTTGACATGACACAGCACTATGTTACACATATGTACACAATTGTTAAAAATCAATATGGAGGAAGTTTACTTCCAACGTGCAACAATATGGTCTGTGGTTAGGGTAAACTCTATGTTGGAGAGAGTGGTAAGCATTTTATGCATATTGAGTGAATTATCCATCATGAGCATGGGTGGTAGTGCACAAAATTATGACAAAAGCTATAAAATCTTTGGTAAATGCAAAACAATACAAAATATTTGGTACTAGCAAGATTACACAAAAACTACGTTTGCATCTTACACTGATGTGTACAAATCATGCTTGGCCAACATAGAGCATAATTATCATGAAGGGGGAAACTTCACATTGAACAAAAAAGCATGCAAACATGCCACACAAATTACTAGAAAGGATATGAATATGTGAATATACCAGGACACAACAAACCACACTTAGAGAGTCATGCAGTTATAAAAGAGCTAGAATATGCTGAGTCCTCCCTGGCAGTTTCCACCATGACAACATGCATGCCTTGGGCCTTTGTCAATCAAGCAGCTGCATTTCGAATGAAAACATACAGATGTTTCTGCAAGCACCTCATTTGGCATTATTTGTACAAAAAAGTTAATTAAAATTTTAAAAACCTATTTGCCATGAATGAAAACTGCGTAGAACGTGATGCCAAATATGTGGTCACCATTCATGCTCTCAGTCTTATAAATCCATCCAATATGTGGCAATTCTTGCTCAAAATGTACCACTTACATGGTACAAACAAATTTTCTTCCCATAAAACTACTATCTGCCTTGAAAGAAACAATACTTTTCCATTACCCAGTCAAAAAGTTTTCTCAAATAAAGGGGGGAGAGGATAAAATCTGGAACTTGGCCATTCAACTACTATGCAGCAAACTTGCGCCAAACCTCTAATGTAAGAGGTTAATCAAATCTGACTGCTGATCTTGGCACAGTGGTAGGTAGGAAGGTAGACAGGTAGGTAGGTAGGTAGGTAAGTAAGTAGGTAAGTATGTACATACACATCAATCCACAAGGCTTCATTTGGCATTCCGAATATCATTGTGTGAACTCATCATCTCTAAGTGAGAGAGCCAAAATGGAAACACCCTATCCTTTAATGAACAACATATGAACTGGTTACAGGAAATTGAATTTTAAAAACTTCTAAACTACCTCAGAAGCTTGGTTACTTAATGAAATCATTACAAAATGAAGAACTGCAGCCATATTCCTTGCACAAATTAAAAGAAAAGAGGATTATGAAAATGCTTTTTTTCTGGAATCAGTCAGACCTGAGAGTCAGTATGAGAATGAGATTTTGGTCCCAGAGCTGTACATAGCATAATCACTGACCTTTATAAGTCAATTGTGCTTGTCATCACTTGTTGCAAAAATATCCTATTCACAAAGCCAAAACTGTTTAACACAATAGGAAACTATTATTTCTGAGAGAGAATAATGTTCCACCCCTTTGTGCCTTAAATACAACTATGCCACAATGAATGTTTTCAGTTAAACAAATTTGCTTTCTAGCTACACCAAATTTGTGCTAATGTAAACAAAGTTTGTATTTACTCTCTAAGTCTAGGGGGGGAAAAAATTCCACCCCGACTGGCCCAGCAGCAATGTACAGTGCGCACGGAGACCAAACAAGGCAAACTAAAGCTAGTTACCGAATACTCTGCAAGTGTTAAAGCTTTGTTGAAACGAGGATTGGCAAAGATGCTGTAAGTTGAAGCAAGTGATGGGATCCAACATAAAGCAAAAGGGAGCACAAATAAAATGAACAAAGTATCAAAAAGCATTGTAAAGCGGTCTGCACCCCCTGCATGATGTACAAGTCAGGTAGGCGCATGTATGCACATCAAGTGTTGGGATGAGGGGCAGACTTGGGACACCTAGCCTCCCTGTCTTTGTAGTGTTGGCACTCGCACATTTCACCAGCTTTTCACTTAAGTACAAGGACCTTTCACAGGTGAGGAACACAGCATTTCAGTCCCTATCCTCTCTCCAGCATTCACACCACCAGGCATTTGCTACTCAAGCATCATCACCACCATCAACATTAGATCTTTTCCCTGCCCAGCATGACATGGTGCTATACATATATCAAGGGCATATGCAGGTCATTGCCATTCTCTTGCAATCCTTTCCCTCAAATTTGGCAATTTTCTAGCTTGTCATGGTAATTTAAAGCATGATCATAATTTGTATAAATTCTTTCGTAAGTTGTATGTTTACACATGTTAAAAGAAAAGTTTTTAAAAAATTCCACCCTGACCAGACAATCCCTCTTCAAAGATGAGGGAGAAAAGCTGCTGAATGAATACAAATATACTTGAGCAAAGTGTAGAGGCGAGACAAGACAAAACCCCTTCAGATTAGTATCCAACCCTTTCTTCATTTTCAACTCATCTTTGCAATCAAGCGAGACAATGAATGAAGCAGCGGAAAGTTACATGAGAGGAATGTAGAGTTAGAAGCAGTGATTCTCGGCCAGCCACTAAACTATTTCAAGCAAGACTTCGGACAGTTTTTCATGCAGCTTTCTTGCAAACCAATATAAATCCACATAAAAGCATGCTTAACCTACACATACATAATGCTTCTGCTTCCCTCAGTACCATTTAGAAATTAAAAGATCAATCCACAACAAAGAAAATGTCATAATTATAAGTAAAACTGGCATAAAAAGAATTGCACTTGTTATATATCTTTAAAAAAACTTTTGAACACACTGGTCTTAACTTGAGAGGAATCAGAATAATAATCATTAAAAAGTGGGTGGTTCTTGGGTTATTTTCAAAGAATATTTATTCACTGCAGCCAGATTATTTAACTTTGTAAAAACTATTTTCCTTTGTGGTCTTTCAACCTGTTCTTCACACCCAACCACTGCTACCAACATCGCTCGGGGATACTTTAGAAACCTAATCTGAGAATTCTGGAAGTACTCATAATCTTGTCCTCTTTTCTCTCCTGGTCGACTCTGTCCCACACTTCACATGTGCTCATTTCTGCCTTGTAGGAAGCCAGCCATTTTGACAGGCTGACCATGTCATTTTGCTGTCCTCAAAACCACACGAACTCTGACTCTGTCAAATGCACCAAAGATACTTTACTTGCAGGTTCTAATCATAGTAACTTGTTGTACATATGTCTATACTTCATCAAACAGTGGAAATCTGCCCATCATTAAGACCTATTTAATGACACAAAATCATTCTCTATGACAAAGTATAGTCTTTGAACTATAATTCTTTCTTTTTCTATTTCTTTAATACAAATCTGTGTAGTTTCTCAGAGTTCTTGATCTCAAGAATAACGAGTGTAACTAACGGTTTCTTCCTTTGTACTCTTTTCTTTAGAAGTAAATCAAAACACACAATTTTATATATAATTTCATTCAAATCTGTGCAGTTTTCTAGATTTCATAATTTCAAAGAGTAATAAAAAGAGATGATGTAAATCAAAAATACTTTCCCTCCTTGATTTCATACAAATTTGTGCAGTTTTCTAGGTTTCTTGATCTCAAGAGAAACAAATGCATGAGAGGTTATAATCCTTTCATTTGAAGTAAATAAAAATCACAAAGGAAATGGCCTCACCAGAATCTCAATCCTTAAAATAAGGACAAATCAAAGTTTTAAAAGCTCCAACAGATTAAGGAGGAAACATCATTAACATGCTCTAACTTACTATATGCAACTGATCATGGCAAACTGATCTAAGTAGCACGCCTCCTCCCTCAAGCAAGACTACAAAATATTGCACACCTTTTGCCCACTCTCTACCAAATTGTGTACCTCATTCAGACTGGAGGCATCCGATTTCAACAAGATGAGAGAAACCATTGCCATTTCCAGTGCTAAACTTACCCGTAAGTTATTTTTCCCACTTTCCTTTTCTGTTTGACAACAGACATATGTCAAGTGCATGGGCAGTGGCATGTGTACACATCACTACGCAATACAGAAATCACCTCCAGCACATTATGACACTGTCAAACCTACTCACACAGCTTCCCCTCCTTCAGGTGAGCATGAGTGTGCTACTCGGACCTTCAGGTAGAAGCGAAGTGAGCAGACTGGTTCACACCACCTGAAGAAGGGTCTAGATCACCTGCAGCTCAGACCAAACCCTCCACCAGCTGAGAAGGTTCAAGGACCTTCTCCTACTCTACCGAGGACTGCTCTACTGACGCTACAGAGTTAATATCATGGTAATCACATGAGATCGTCAATTGAAGACATTCAGGCATCAGCTTGTAGCTGCCTCATAGCTTTGAGAAGTTGGATTGGAATACCCTTATCATCTGGAGTTCTCCGCCCAGGCACTTTAGCAAGTAGACAACAAGTCTGAACACATTGAAACACTGCATCTCACAGAAACCTGCAAGTTCATATAAAACGCTGCTACAGCACAAGTTCTCTGATAGTTTGCACCAATCCCAAAAACAAGTTACTGGTTAAAATGAAAGGACACTACAAACAAAACATAAAGCTCTGAAAATGTTAACTACAGAACAAAATCCTTTGGTAATTATTGCAAATAATCTGTTGCTTCAAGCAGTAATGATTATGTAGACATAATATTAGTATGTTATTGCACATAGTATACAAGATACAGTTGCAAGGTACAAAAGGAACCATGGGCAGACAAAAATAGCTCACTAAAAGCACAAACCTGTGGTTAAAGATTGTTGCTATCAGTATAGCAAGTTGATTTGCTGACAGGATACAAAATGCATGTACTTTAGCAGTAGAATTATGTATGAACCTGAATCTTCTTACAAATCAGCACTCATAACTCAAGTCAAAGAGTCAAGAAGATGGAAAAGGCAGTGTACTTAATGACAGCCTGACACTTCTGTTTCTGAAGAAATGCAGATGCTTCAAACATAAAATGTTGTGCACATGGAGAATCCAACGCCATTTATAAAGGTTAAGGCATGAAAATGTGAAATAAACAAAGTGTGTGACATTGTGTGACACCATGAAGAAAAATACAAGATTGCTACCTTCACTACCACCAGGTTTCAGGATACATTACACATTAGAGCATGGCAGTCTATTCTGGCAGTGCTATACAAAACTTTGGCTTCCGTCTATAAGTGTAAAAAAGCTCAGATTCCATGCACCTAACATATACACTTCCAAGTTAAAGTGAGCACCAACATTGGGAAAGAAATTTAAAAAAAAGAAGAGACAAGATTCAATTAATGCAGCACTCATCACTCCCACGCAAACTTACTTCCCACACTGGGAGTCAAAGTTAAATCTGTAGAAAAATTTCAAAAAGACACAGAAGCTCACTTGAGGTAACTCCAGATCCTCCAAGTACAACAAGTAGGGGGGAGATTAAAAAGACCTAAAGCTACAGGACAAAAGAAACTGGCAGAGGAGACCCAGAGTCAGCTCAGTTCTTCTCTAGTTGGGTGGAACACGGCCACTGGAGCGACTGACACCACGCATCACAAGGAAACAAAAGAAAGGCACTGAAGGCAAAGTCACATCAACATCTGAACACAGCCCGAGATCACATAGCCCCTGCACACAACAAATTAGCTATGTAGGCAGGTACATACACTTTGAGCACTGGGCAGGGCGACAGCTCTCGCCCTTCAGAATTTGTAGTGGAGAATGCATGGCACTCACACAAGAGGGGGAAAAGCACATGATAGGCATTAACAAGAGACCATTCAAAGCAACAAATTATTACAACACCTATCAAGAAAAGCTCCAGAGCCCAGATGAATGTTGTGACTCACATCAAAGAGAATGTAAAAACATAAGTGTCAGGTCATGCTTGGATGGAAAACATGCATTTTCAAAAAGTCTCATATACCAGAGGTCCCCTGAATTCACAGTGGCAGTTTTAAAATCCCAGTGAAGTCCTAAGACATGTCTGCCATTGACCATATTGACAGGGTTGCAGGCAATGGATGTCTGTGTCCTTTCAGCATGCAGAAAAACTAATTCAACTCAAGAAGGTGCTCACAACAAATAATCGGATCCCCATCATGGAAAGGTTCTTATTCCAGCATGAAAGCTTCATTTACTGCCAGTCTGCCTAGCTGCCTGTCTGGCAAGCATACATGGTAGCAGGAGTGATAGCTGTGGTCATCAACTCACCAAAAAGTGGCATTAATGCATATAATTAATTTTGTTAATGACAACTACAACATTCCAGGTTTCCAGCCCCACATATGCAAAGGAAGTCACATGGAATTTGTGACAAAAAAGCCTATAAAAGCTTCAATGTTGTATGGCTAATCACATACTGACTGAATACAGCTTCGTGGGTCAAATTGAAAACTTGGCAGTAGAAATACTATTGCAACTTTCTTTTTATCCAAATAGAGCAAAACTGCCAGAACTATCCATTTACTCATGCCGAAACTCATTAAATTCATCATAGCATCATTTGTGATTCATGCATACTTTCCTTCATTACCCCCCAAAAAATTAATTTGTAACAATTTCATAATAACCTTCTAGCATACTGAATCCATGACTTTGAAGCAAAGGCAGAAACGAAACTCAAGACAGTTGGATGAAAACTGACAAAAGAAATCAAGGAATCTATCAAACCCGAGACAGCTGATCTATTCTCACAGTGTAGGTGGAATGCCCTTGAATAAGACATGTGAGAGAAGTGAAGACGTATTCCCCCAAAATCCTAGAGAAAACATTGCCTGCTCCGGTCTTCCCCTGCCAGCTCTCCACTCCACAGATTCAGATTCAAGAGAGGAACGAATCAGTTGTGCATGAGATTAATGTGGTCGTTTGGTAAGATCAATAAGATTTTTTAAAAAGCAAACTCTGGTGTTGCACATGCAACATCTTGCGCTTCGCACCCGGGTTCAAGCACCCATTACAGAGAAACACTGTTTTGTCATTTGAGCTTCTTGACGATAAAGCAGCAAAACAAAAGCAATCTGAATTTTGGCAGTTACTATGCAAAATTGACCACATGGGGGTGGGGGTGGGGGTGGGGTGGAGGAGGGGAGAGAGGGTGGAAAATCAAATCAGCCAATCTGATGCTTTTCCCGACTAGAATAGATACACCTGCGTTCTACCAGGTTGCTGAGGTGCAAAGGTCTCAAATTCAGTGAGAGGTCAGATTCACTTTATCCAGGGAGACGCACATTTTTTGTGCTAACTGTGCATAGTTCTTGAAGAAAGGAAGAAAAATTATAAGAATATACAATATATATTTGTACATAACAACATGGTGAGCAAAGTCTGTAAGTCAGTTATACCTATGTCCAACTGACTACTGCCATGCATGAAGCAACATCTGACTATAGTTGATCAGACATCTTCAGCACCAAAGTCTCTGCCCAAAGCCAGGACATCATCCGACACATTTTGGCATAACACTTGATTAATGATTATGTATCATAACATGCATCCTGTTCTTCACAAACTACATGTGGACAAATCAGGACTGAGTAAAATAAGGAGGGGGAAAAAAAGCATGCTTAAAAATTTGTCTATGCCATATGACATAAAATGCCATGATACTCAAGAGTCCAGTTATGTAAAAGCAAAATAAATCATTAAGCACTTGTGCATGAGGATGATTATCAATCAAATCACGCTTGGCTCATGAATTACATGATCAGGTTTGAGGATCTGTCAGCAATAACAGTTTTCACGCAATCAACAACCTTGGAGCTGCTTGAACTCCACGACACATGCCAAAAATAAAAATTAAAAAGTTGAAAAAAGACACTTCCAGGACCAAACCTAGGGTCCCCACGAGTTCGATTCAACAAGAGCTTGTCAACGAGTAGTTAGAAAAAGATTAAAAATATCTTATGAGTTGTGTCAAGTACAAAAATAGATCTTTACCCAAGCTAGCTTTGAGATGTTCAGTCTTACACTACCGCTGCAAGGCTGCTCTGCATTCTTTTCAGATGCATTGAAGAACAAACAACAACACAGAGAAAAGCAGTTTGGAAGTCCAAGTCAGTCGATGCTTTCTGCTGGGAAAGCTCAGAATTGCCAGTTCTCATCAGAACTGGTTTCGATGTTTTTTTTCAGTTTCTCCATGGTCTCCAACCGAGCACAATCCTCCCACTCCTCAGAAGTGCTTTCTTTTTCCTTCAGCACTTTGTCATCATCCTCAAAGTGACCCTGCTTGCTGTCCACGGAACTGTCGTCTACTACATCCATTGTGTCATCCCCCTTCCCTTCCTCTATTGCAGCTTCCTCTCCAACACCTGCACCAAAGTCCTCATCACTAGCTCCCTCAGGGTTGACAGGGGCAGACTCGGTCTTGCCCCGCTCGAGTTGGGTGCCCTCATAGACTCTCTGTGGCTGGGACCGTTTCCTCTTGTTTACCACTGCAGGGGGTGGTGGAGGGGGCTGGGGGGTGGATGGCCCAGCACTTCCCTCATTGGTTGGGTTTTCCTTGGGATCAGGGGTGGTAGGGGGGGACTTCTTGCCTCCCGAGGCTCCACAGGCACTGTCCACTTCATCCATGAGGTCTCCAACCTCCTTCTCAAATCCACCGTCCCTGTCCCCTCCAGCTGCTCCCCGTGACACGTTGGACTGAGACCTTGTGTCATCATCGTTGTCAAAGCAGGAGCCATTGTTAGCTCCCTCTCCCTGGGAGTTCTTCTGGCTCCCCGTGCCTTGGACTGGCTCAAACTGTGGGAACATCCACTGACCACCTTCAGTGCTGCCATGGCGGAAGCTACCACTGCTATGAAACCCTGAGGCATCACCTGAGATGCTGCTGATGTCGCTCTGGTTAGAGCTCTCATCCATGGGCTCTGACTTGACACCACCTGTGCCATGGTTGTATTCCCCGCTGTTGGAGCCCGAGTTGGGAGTTGTGTTTCCCGTGGAGTGGTGCTGCTGCTTGGCCCGCATGCGATGGTTGTGGAACCAATTGATGACAGTCTTCACTCCCACCCCTAGCTCCTGCGCCAGGTTCTCAATGGTGGTCTGGTTAGGGTAGGGATCCAGGGTGTAGGCAGACCGCAGGGCATCCTTCTGCTCCTCAGTGAAGAACACACGAGGACGTTTGGGAGTGGGTGGTGTGTCATAGCTCCCTGCACTGTTCTCCATGCTGCTCTTGCGGCGCCGGTGAGCTGCAAGAGAGAAGGAAGAGTGAGTGGACTGGTACAGGCTTGCAACTGTCAATGAATCATAATATCGGAGGAAATCAAAATGATGAAATGTGCCATTTACCTACAGATCCAAACTGTATCTGGCCTAATGCATGAATTCTTTGGCAATGCAGCAATTGCTCCTCTTCATCAACTGTCAAATAAATTCTTAAATATCATAAACCAAATTTGTTGAGAGCATCAAGGTATCAACATGATTCAAAATTATGATTGGTGCAAAACAGCACAAGCAGTGAACCATCATGGACAAGTTTCAATATCCTCACAAAAGACACCAATCAATCAATCTTTATCATCATTTCAAGAATTAACCAACATTTCAGAAGTTAACCAACAATTCAACATTAAACCAACATTAAAAAATGAACCACCTTTTCTGTGAGATATTTGCGTTACTTTCTGTCAGTGATTGATTGAATGAGTACATGCATGGCAGTAATCAAAAGATGCTTGTGCAGCACAAGTGGTGAGGGTATATGGATGCAGGTCAGTGCATTAAAAGTGTCAAGAATGGACAGATAGCCAAGGCTCTCAAGCAGACAGCAGTTAGCTGACATGGAAATTGCTCAGCAGATGAAATGAACAGATGCTCTAGAGTTGAGGAAAAGTCCATTCATGAGAGAAGAGCCACGTTTTAGGTCTTCCCAATGGATCCTTTTCTGACCTAGTGCATACCATTTTAAAGATTGAAATAAAACAGCATGTGAGGGACTCAATATTTTGGTGGAATATTGTAGGGAAGAGAATAAAGATGGGGCAGAGTAGTAAGAAAACAGGATAGAGGGTAGAGAATCAGATTCACCCAATCTCTGCATATTTCCTGAACAAAAAACATCAGATTCAGGTGAATCTGCTCTAACAGGGCAAAGGATTAAAAAAAAAGGGGGGGGGGGGGGGGGGGGGGAGGAGGAGAGAAAAATAATTCAAGGGGGGAAAAAAGAAACTAAAAAAGAACACTGGACTCTGCAGTGGGTTTCCTCTGTAAAAGTAAAAGAGCACATGTTCTGACAGAGTCCAGCACTTGTCTCCCTTTCCTTGGGTGCATCTGAGTAATTTTGTTACATACAAGAGTATTATCTGACGCAAACGTAAGTCTCCGATGATGTCTGCAGTTCCACAAAGCACAAACATGCTGTGAGAAAGAAAAAAAGTGAAAACTGCTATGGGCACATGAGATGTTTGACGGATGGTGATGTGGAAAGTGATGTCAGAGAGGGCTGACGGATGGTGATGTGGAAAGTGACATCAGAGAGGACGGATGGACCCTGATGTGGAAAAGTAACAGGCAGGGCGGTTCAGTCATCAGCGAAACCAGAGCCCCAAGCTGACTGCATGGAAAGAGAAGGACAGGGTCCCTCCCTTCAGGGTAAACCATGTTGGATTCTGGACATGTGTGCACCTATTTCTTCACAAAAGGCCTCCATGAAAATCTATCAGGGATCCTGACACTTGTCTGCCTATTTCATACAAGGTCCACTGCTTCTTTTTGTCTGCCTATTTCATACAAGGTCCACTGCTTCTTTTTGTCTGCCTATTTCATACAAGGTCCACTGCTTCTTCATTGCAGGGCTACAGGAAAACCTTTTATGTTTCCTAACACAAGCAGGGATTTTCATTTGAGAGAATTATTCCTTAAATTTCTCAATGTGGCAGGCAAATTTAATTTGTGAAACCTGGAATAGTCTCTCTCCCCCCCCGCCCCCCCCCCCCCCCCCCCCCCACCCCCCCACCACCACCCACCACTAGAGTATGGTATCTATCCTCTGAATGAAGGAATTCCTAGTTGGTAGGCATAGAAGGCTTTACTTGAAAGTCTGTAGAATGTTACCTGTTGTACTCCTCCATTGTAAGTTTTTATGCTGTTTCATCATTATGCTTGGTGCCTCTACAGCAATCACTTGTACATGTCTGCAAATGATAACTTTGAACAACTTGTTGAGGCACTGAAAACAAATTCTACACCTAATATACATCACTGTTAATAATGTAGACCTTGTTTACACTAGCTGCCTGCACTATCCACCTGCATTCAGCACACCTCCATAAGGGGATAAGGGGAGAAACTATCACTTACCAAAAATCTATGTCTAGTGATGGCCATCTCAAAGGGAACTTTACACATGTGGAAGCAAAGACAAATACCTGGGTATATAGGGGACAGAAGCATATGACAATGCAGGATTTGGGACATAAGGCAGTGAAGGCCTGGACCTGGGCAAGGTTGAGACTTACAGCAAAGCAGAGTTGAAACCAGAAAGCCGGTGGGGACAGAGACACAGACATGGGCAAACTGTTGATGGATTGGCTCTCGTTCAAAGAGCAGGGATGCCAAAAGATATCCTCAATGGCTAAAGGGGCAGGGATGGGGTTGATGGCTGATGAGGGATAGGCAGGGTTTTATGGTTAGATTGGCAGCAGCAGCAGCACAGAGCTTCCAAGACCGATGTGAGCTGGCTATCAGGCGAGGTTGGACTGGCAGATGCGCTTAGCTGAGCTGAGCTGAGCATGAGGCGGGCAATGGGTGGTGACGGCACAGGCTGGGTGAGTAACTGTCGCCGACACCCTCCATCCTTCCACCTACCTTTCATCTGACTCTGGAAGTGTTTAAGCCTTTCTATGTTCTGGGGGATGGTAAGCCACAGGTGCATTTTGATAAAGGGCTCGCGGCCCTTGATGCTGAGCATGTGCCATGGCTTGGGTTTGGAGAGCAGCTCGCTAACTGATCCCTGGGACAGGCCTAGCACCGCTTCCCCAAAGAGCTTTTGACCAATGTTGTGGAACTGCAAGACGTCTTTGACACGGCCCGTCAGCCCTAGTGTGTCGATTTCTGAGGTCATAGCTATCATCTCCAGCATGGAGGAGGGGAAGACAAAAGGGTCGGTCACACTCCAGTTACGTAGATAGGCATCAGAGACCCTGGGGGGGAAGAGTTCGGGAGAGTGGGGGACTGCTGGGGGGAGACTGGAAGCTGGTGGAGGTAGAGGAGGTGGTGGTGGTGGTGGTGGTGGTGGTGGTAGTGGTGGTAAGAGGGTACCAGGGGGGCAGACCTTGTCACAGGAAGGATCTACAGAAAAACAAAAAACGGAGGAGAGAGAAACTAAGAGATGGCGTGAAAGCAGACAATCTTTCAAACATCTGCCAAAGCATAGCTACTGAAATGGAGAGTGGAAGTGGAAGGGGAAGTACACAACAACCCTGTGGCTGTCTCTTAACTTCATACAAACAAGGTGGCGTGAGAAGGAAACCTTCTGGCTTTCAACAAAAGATACAAACAGGAGAGAGAAAGAAATACATGTCAAGCTATAAAACATGCAATTGCGTGATCAAATACTGAAAAACACTGAGGCTAGAGAAAAACAGCTTAGACTTTCTACTGACCTAATAATCTAACAAGCCATGAATATTTTGGAAATTATAATCTTTTTGATTTATTATCATTACCAGAGGCAAAACATTTCTTGATCAGCAAATATGCTCAAGTTTTTCTAATGTTGATGTAGTCAAGGATATGATTGTTTCACCACAGCAATGTCCTAAAATCTCTCTTGACATTCATTAATGAAGATAAATGCATTGCCAGCCCAAAGAAATCAACTCTCCTGCAATCCTTCCCCAAATCTTCACTCCAGAGAAGCAACCAGAGCAAACACAGCCACAAGTATCATTACTTGGGGCAGAGTATGGAAGTGCACTGATCCAACATCTGCTTCTGATCAAGAGATAATTATCTACTTCATTGAAACAAAAGTGACTTCATAAGTCTGCAAGAATTTCAAATGCAATTGCATCTGAAAAATGTTGGTTAAATTTGATGCTTGTCATGACATCAAGGAAAAGCTATTCGCTTCTGATTCACTTAAAACCGATACCTAAACTGAATCCAATTCTATCGGACATGTTCTTTCCAAACAACAACATGCCATCAAATACTTTTTAATATAATACCAATACTGCTAAGCAGTGCTGAACTGACCTGGGACACCCATTTTTCATGCTGAACTCCAACCAGTAAATCAAGGCAACTACAAAACAAGACCCTTCATCACAGGAGCTACAGTGCAGTTAAACACTTAAAAGACTGCTGGGCACATGCTGGCCTTGAAAATCTACAGGGACTGAAGTTGGTGCTGTTGGTAAGCCAGGAATAACAAGAGATGCAGGAGGGAAAAAATTCACCACAGATGGCATGTGCTTTATAGGTAGGAGGGTGTTGTTTGCAGAAACAGTGCATATGGAGACAGAGTCAAGAAAGAATGTGTCTCACCTGAGTCTGACCCCCGCTGGTTTCGCATCAGCTTGTCAGGTGGGATGCGGTACTGGGAGGCAACCAACTTGGGGATGGCCTCTGTGTCTTCTAGGAAGAACTGCATGCGGATGAAAGGTTCCCGGCCTTTCTGGGTCAGCATATGCCACGGCTTTGGTCGGGCCAACAGGTCTGAGACCGAGCCCTGTGACAGCCCAAGCACATTTTCCCCGAACAGCCTCTGGCTGATGGAGTACTGGCTGAGGGTCTCCTTCACTTTCTTGACCAGCTCATCCGTGTTGATGTTGCTGTACTTGTCAAACTGCTCCTGGGTGATCGGGGGCAGCACTGCCTTGAGAGGCTTGTGGGAAGGCATGCCCATGTTGGGCCTGGAGGTCAGGGAGTTGGCTATGTTCTGCATGCGCTGCAGTGGTGAGAGGCACTCGGGGGTGGACTGGGGTAAGTTGGCAGGGGAAGGTGGGGGGCCATTGGGCTCCTCTTGTCCATTCAGCCTCTGTGGGCGGACCATCATGAAGGCACTGCCGGTATGGCGGGAAGAGCCAGGGTCGGACAGCGGGGTTCCTCGGTCCCGGTCCATCTCCCTGGCCCTTTCCCTTTCCTTTTCTTTCTCTCGGGGCTCCCTCTCCTCCTCCTTGACAACAGTGGAGGAAGTGGAAGAGTTAGAAGTCAAGGAGCTGTGGGGTTTGCTGAGGTCAATGGGCCCATTGGCTTGGGAGGCAAGGTCATCCGAGGTGGAGTCTGGTGGTTCAGACTTGATGGCCAGCCCATTGTGTCGGTCAAAGCTGACTTGGCTAGGGATGTAGTCGTAGTTGCTCTTCATCTGGACCTGCTGCGCCAGACGAGCCAACTCCTGCTGGTACATGCTGCTGGCTGCCAGGTTGCCAGTGCTTTCAGCAGCCCTGGCCAGCTTTTCAAGCTCCTGCCGGTAGATCCGCCTGACCAGCTCCTGTTCTGCATTGGCATTGGTGGCAGGTGACTCCTTGCTAGATGACCTCCCGTGCCTTGACCCTGACCCTGAGTGGTGACCTTCCTCATGGTGGTAACTGTGACCTTTCTTTGATGTCCCCTCATGTAGCCTCGACTCTCCTGTGGAGGAGCTGACAGAGGTGGCTGGGGAGCTACTGGGCACTACCATGTTTGTCGACATCATTTTTGACAGTTCCTGCTGGTAGAAGCTGGACACTACTGCATTTGCCACTTGTTGCTGTGGGGGGAAAGACAAAAATTATAAGTACAACAGAGTGCTTCATGAAAGAAAATGCCATGCAAAATAGTCACATGCTGAGCGCAGTGGTAGGAAAGATGTTTTACATTTGATTTCATTACAAATGCAATCCACTTCAAAAGAACAGCAGCCACAATCCTGTCTGTATATTTCTTCCCTTACATGACAGAAATCTTGAACTTTACTTCATACACAATAATTTCATTCAAAAAGGTTACATTCAGATAAGTATGAGCAAAAGCAGAAATACTAACAATCTAGAGTGGTTATCAAGGAAAGCAACCAACAAAGACACAGACTTAGTACAAAACAAAGAATGGAAGAACTGGCAATGTTAAAGAGATCAAGCACACATGCTTACAAAGTGACTCTTTTTTCTATTTTTATTTATATGTACCAAAGACATTCTTTTCATTACCACTGAAACATGCACCAGACTACCCCATGCAAAAGATGCATCTCACAATAAATCTGGGGGGGGGGGGGGGGGGGGGGGGGGGGGGGGGAGAGGAAGGAAGAGGATCCAAAAAGTAACAATAATTCAGCACACTGTATATAACTCATGCACTGAAGCCTTGAGAGAATTACTGGGATGACACTTTCTGACACGAGGTTACAAGCATGCTGCTATTAACAACTGTGCTACAGAGAGATAAAATTTGGACAGAATGTCTACAGGTCAAGAGAGGAGTGTGCGTACATCGCAAAGGGCGTAGTCATAGAAATGGAACTTAGTGGGGTCTGGATAGGCCATGTGTAGAGGGTGGGTCTGAAAGGAAACAGAACAACAGTTCAATGGCTACTACTTCTATCACTTGTGCTACACAAACACGCACATGGACTATCCACTATGTGCACTCAGTGTGCCTAGGTCCATCACAGCTTGGGGAACAGTCTAGTCTCTATGTGCACTCAGTGTGCCTAGGTCCATCACAGCTTGGGGAACAGTCTAGTCTCTATGTGCACTCAGTGTGCCTAGGTCCATCACAGCTTGGGGAACAGTCTAGTCTCTATGTGCACTCAGTGTGCCTAGGCCCATCACAGCTTGGGGAACAGTCTAGTCTCTATGTGCACTCAGTGTGCCTAGGTCCATCACAGCTTGGGGAACAGTCTAGTCTCTGTGCACTCAGTGTGCCTAGGTCCATCACAGCTTGGGGAACAGTCTAGTCTCTATGTGCACTCAGTGTGCCTAGGTCCATCACAGCTTGGGGAACAGTCTAGTCTCTGTGTGCACTCAGTGTGCCTAGGTCCATCACAGCTTGGGGAACAGTCTAGTCTCTATGTGCACTCAATGTGCCTAGGCCCATCACAGCTTGGGGAACAGTCTAGTCTCTATGTGCACTCAGTGTGCCTAGGCCCATCACAGCTTGGGGAACAGTCTAGTCTCTATGTGCACTCAGTGTGCCTAGGTCCATCACAGCTTGGGGAACAGTCTAGTCTCTATGTGCACTCAGTGTGCCTAGGTCCATCACAGCTTGGGGAACTGTCTAGTCTCTATGTGCACTCAATGTGCCTAGGTCCATCACAGCTTGGGGAACAGTCTAGTCTCTATGTGCACTCAGTGTGCCTAGGTCCATCACAGCTTGGGGAACAGTCTAGTCTCTGTGCACTCAATGTGCCTAGGTCCATCACAGCTTGGGGAACAGTCTAGTCTCTATGTGCACTCAGTGTGCCTAGGCCCATCACAGCTTGGGGAACAGTCTAGTCTCTGTGCACTCAGTGTGCCTAGGTCCATCACAGCTTGGGGAACAGTCTAGTCTCTATGTGCACTCAGTGTGCCTAGGCCCATCACAGCTTGGGGAACAGTCTCCTCTAATATCCAAGGTGAAGCCTGCATGGCCAAACATTGCCAGTCCTTGCACTCTACTGTGGCTCACCACATGGTCATCACCTCCCAACTGTTAGGAACAATTTCCAATCAAAAAGTTCCTCATGATCAAATCATATATTAGTGTTTTAAGTTCACAGTAAATAATATTTTAAAAATCAAACCTATGAAATTCCACAGGTACAACACACAATAATAATAAGCCCTTCCACCAATCAAAACTATACCAAATAAAAAGATGAGGAGAGAGAGAGATTAAAAAAACCCAACCCAGCTAACCAAGGAAACCAGTACCATTACTTGATGAAACCCAATGCAACTCTTGAAACTGTTCGTCTCAGTGAAGACATGAAGGTGAGTGGGGACTGACAAGACTCTTTACCTGTTCCCTGGTTTTGTTGAGCTGCATAGCCTGCTGAGCGTCACTGAGAAGCTGAGCTATTCTTTCCTCTGTAGCAGCATCCTCTCTAGATACAGAGGTCACTAGGGGTTGTGAACCTGTCAACACCAAACGCCACCAGGTTAGAGGATGGTCTATAACAGCATATACTTTGAATACAGAATTTCAATGCCAACATGAGTTTTCATGGGGGGTTTGCTCTAAAATTTCTGATTAAAACTAAGTAGAGTTACCTCTATGCAAAGAGTTACCCAAGAGCACTATTCTCAGCATTACAAACATAATTAACTGAAAACAATCCTTCCAAAATGCAATTAACTGTAAGCATGTCAACTCCCCCCAAAACATACAAATATTTGTGTTGCTCTTATGAGTGCTCTGCATCCTGGCTTACATGAGTGCTCTGCATCCTGGCTTACATGAGTGCTCTGCATCCTGGCTTACATGAGTGCTCTGCATCCTGGCTTACATGAGTGCTCTGCATCCTGGCTTACATGAGTGCTCTGCATCCTGGCTTACATGAGTGCTCTGCATCCTGGCTTACATGAGTGCTCTGCATCCTGGCTTACATGAGTGCTCTGCATCATTGCTTACATGAGTGCTCTGCATCCTGGCTTACATGAGTGCTCTGCATCCTGGCTTACATGAGTGCTCTGCATCCTGGCTTACATGAGTGCTCTGCATCCTGGCTTACACGAGTGCTCTGCATCCTGGCTTACATGAGTGCTCTGCATCATGGCTTACATGAGTGCTCTGCATCCTGGCTTACATGAGTGCTCTGCATCCTGGCTTACATGAGTGCTCTGCATCCTGGCTTACATGAGTGCTCTGTATCATGGCTTACATGAGTGCTCTGCATCCTGGCTTACATGAGTATAGAAAGAACATAATCTGTGGCACAAGAATGATTCAAGAGGGTATACTATAATCAGGGATCAAGAAATCTGGTTCTCACCTTTCTTTGGGGAGATGGCCTTCAGGGCACAGATGTTGCGATCATCGGTGGCCCAGGCGTGCATCTTGCGGTACGACTCACGTCCTTTCTCTGTGAGCTTGTCCCACGACTTGGGCTTGCTTAGAAGCTCACTGACAGTTCCCTGGGACAATCCCAGCACATGTTTGGCAAACAGACGCTGCCCAATGTTGTGAATGCTCAAGAGCTCGCGCACAGTCTTGGCCACATAGGCAGTGTCCAGAGCACCCGAGCTCCCTCCCACTCCACTTTCTGACTTCACCATGTTCACAGGGAAATAGGGGTTGTGAGCGGGTGCATAGCCAAGGTAAGGGGAGCAAGGGAGGGAGAAGTGGCGATTAAAGTCATTGGGGGAATAGGGCACAGTGCTGGCGGTGGGCGTGATGGGCGGCTGGGGCGGTAGTCCGTTGAGAGCTGGCGAAGAGGCCCCTGACTGGCTCTGAGTGGCCGGATACCTGTGTCCTAGCTCCTCTCCCACAGTGGAGGCAAAGGCGTCTGACTGTGTTGTGATAGCAGGTGAGGAAGGGGTGGTGGGCGACCCTGGAAGAGACGTTTAAAGTGCACATGACTGACTGGCCGAGAAGGAGGGCTAGGCCATCCACAAAGAGACAGGCATGCAAGGCACTGGTTGGTCTTGGCATGGTCAGCCAAATCAGGCAAAAGGTGGCATCCACTCAAGTCTTCCAGAAAGTCACAGAGGCACTGGGCTGGATGCCAGCCAGTGCAGCCATGCTACAGTTGCTAGGCTACAAGAAGACTTTAGATTTCACTTTCAGAATTTCTTTTCTCTCCATTTTGGACCAAATTTTGAGAAAAAGAGCAGGGCCAAGCAAGTGGCACCCATTTCCACAGAAACGCTTAGGAAGCACCCAGACTCATGGAAAGAAGTCAACAGGTCAAGAATTTTGAAGACTGTCTAGTTCTGCTAGGGTCACCCACCCCCAGTGCTGGAGAGGCAAGAGAGGGAAAGCAGGAAAAGACAGCAATGAAAACTTACGTCTTCAACGTTCACATCTGATTTTTGAAGTCAGAAATACCACAACAAAAAGAATGCATGCAGTTATAAATGCCAGAATGCAAAATCACACCAATGCAGGAATAAGGGTGTTTTTGCATGTCACCTCATGAAGATGCTGCTGAAGCTTACGACGGTGGTAATCATGGTGACATAAAATCACTATGAATGTCGACATCAGCTGTGGAAAAAAGGTCTGCTGCCCTTCAAAGACAGGTGGCGCAAAACTTCACACAAAAAGCTACTAACAATATAAAGTTTTACGTGAAAAAACAACACATATGTAAGACGAAAGATACTTTTGTTAGTGGGCACACTGAAGTACACTGGCGAATTGTCTCCCTTTTCTCTATAACCTTATGAATTGTCTCCCTTTGGATACATCGCATCACAGTCACGCCCCTCTCTCTACATGCAGCTGGGAGGAAGACAGGACATGGGACTTACCCGACACCTCTGCATGGGCCACCTTGACTTGGGTGTTCTCAGTCTGCAGTGCCTTGTTCTTCTCCAAGAGCAGGACTTCCAGCGATTTCCCCTTTCCTTCCTCCCCACCAAACTCCAGTGACTTCAAGACACTGAAAATGGAGACAATGGTAAGGTAAAGATGCTTTTTTAAATTGCAGCTTTTCATCTGGTGTGGGATGCTCAAACTTCTACCCCCTAGGCTACTCTTGTAATCAGGTCAACTCCCTGGGGAGCACCTCCTGTCAGTTGGGGTTGAGATAAGATGTCCCTATGTGATTTATTAGAGTAGGATAACTAGTGAAATAATGACTTGATTTGCCTTATTCTAACAAACCCTAACGATTTTTGGTAATCAATGGCCTTAAATAGCCTGATAGTCTGTAAAACCCTATCCATCCATCCCTGGGAAGCATGCAAGCAATTGTGGTGTGAATTTTGATGTACACATCGTGCTGGTAAGTTGCATTATATAACATAAGGCACTACACTGAAGTGTTTGTTACATCAGATTATATAGAAGAAAACATGCACAAAAGAACAAGCAAATGTACATGTATTAGCTTTCTGTGTCTGTCTACCATGCTGTCTGTGGCATTCTATCGTTTTGTGTGCGATTGTGTGTGTGAGTGTATCATTCTGTCTATGTGTCTGCCTATACATCTGTCTGCATATCTGTGTATCTGTCTACCTGCCTACCTGCCTGCCTGCCTGCCTCCCTCTCTCTCTCTTGAACCTACTACTTGTGTGCCATACTTTTGCAGAAAAGGAGTATATCACTCCCATTAAAAGTAAATATAACATTATCCTACACAGCAGAGGATGTGACAACCAGATGCTTTCAGTACATTTCCATCTCCATGAAAAGTGACTTGAGCAATGAGATTCCTACATACTTGAGCTCTCGCTTGACCTCCTCATAGTCCTCCTGGCTGCGAAGCCTTTCTTCCAGAGTGCGGAATGCCTTGTTCTTTTTCTCCAGCTCTTCCTCCAGACGGGTGATCTGCAACCACATATAGACCGCTAGTTGCAGGGTGCGTTCAGCAGAGATAACCACCAGCTCAGTGCATAACTGAAGACCATTATGTAGAGGACATTTAAAGTCACCATCTATCTTTAAAGCCCATGAGATAAACAGCAAATTGATGGAGTGAAGGTTGGAAAGCTAAAGGAATATAGAAGGGCTGTGGGAATGGGAAAAGAGGATTAAACATTAATGCAGAGAGAGAGAGAGAGAGAGAGAGAGAGAGAGAGAGAGAGAGAGAGAGAGAGAGAGAGAAAGAAAGAGTGAGAGAGACTGGGACTGAGAGAAAGAGAGAGTGAGAGACAGACAGACAGACAGACAGAGAGAGACAGAGAGAGACATTGAGAGATGGGCAGACACAGAGAGATGGGCTGACACAGAGAGATGGGTAGACTCAGAGATGGGTAGACACAGAGAGATGGGCAGACACAGAGAGATGGACAGACACTTAGGGAGATGGGCAGACCCTTAGAGAGATGGGCAGACACTTAGAGAGATGGGTAGACTCAGAGAGGGGCAGACACAGAGAGATGGGCAGACAGAGAGATGGGCAGACACAGAGAGATAGACAGACACAGAGAGATGGGCAGACACAGAGAGATGGGCAGACAGAGAGAGGGGCAGACAGAGAGAGGGGCAGACAGAGAGATGGGCAGACAGAGAGATGGGCAGACACAGAGAGATGGAGAGACAGAGAGATGGGCAGACACAGAGAGATGGGCAGACAGAGAGAGGGGCAGACAGAGAGAGGGGCAGACACAGAGAGATGGGCAGACACAGAGAGATGGACAGACACAGAGAGATGGACAGACACAGAGAGAGGGGCAGACAGAGAGAGGGGCAGACACAGAGAGAGGGGCAGACACAGAGAGATGGGCAGACACAGAGAGATGGGCAGACACAGAGAGATGGGCAGACACAGAGAGATGGGCAGACAGAGAGAGAGGGGCAGACATAGAGAGATGGGCAGACAGAGAGAGGGGCAGACACAGATAGAGGGGCAGACAGAGAGAGATGGGCAGACAGAGAGATGGGCAGACACAGAGAGATGGGCAGACAGAGAGAGGGGCAGACACAGAGAGAGGGGCAGACAGAGAGATGGGCAGACACAGAGAGACGGGCAGACACAGAGAGATGGGCAGACAGAGAGAGAGGGGCAGACAGAGAGATGGGCAGACACAGAGAGATGGGCAGACAGAGAGATGGGCAGACAGAGAGAGAGGGGCAGACAGAGAGATGGGTAGACACAGAGAGATGGACAGACAGAGAGAGGGGCAGACAGAGAGATGGGCAGACACAGAGAGAGGGGCAGACACAGAGAGATGGGCAGACACAGAGAGATGGGCAGACAGAGAGATGGGTAGATAGAGAGACTGCCAGACAGAGAGATGGACAGACAGAGAGATGGGTAGACACAGAGAGAGGGGCAGACAGAGAGATGGACAGACAGAGTGATGGGTAGACACAGAGAGAGGGGCAGACACAGAGAGAGGGGCAGACACAGAGAGAGGGGCAGACAGAGAGATGGGCAGATAGAGAGACCGCCAGACAGAGAGATGGACAGACAGAGAGATGGGTAGACACAGAGAGAGGGGCAGACAGAGAGAGGGACAGACAGAGAGATGGGTAGACACAGAGAGATGGACAGACAGAGAGATGGACAGACAGAGAGATGGGTAGACACAGAGAGAGGGGCAGACAGAGAGATGGGCAGACAGAGAGATGGACAGACAGAGAGATGGGTAGACACAGAGAGAGGGGCAGACACAGAGAGATGGGCAGACACAGAGAGAGGGGCAGACAGAGAGATGGACAGACAGAGAGATGGGTAGACACAGAGAGATGGGCAGACACAGAGAGAGGGGCAGACAGAGAGATGGGCAGATAGAGAGACAGACATTCAGATAGACAGACAGACAGACTCACACACACACACAATCACACAAAGACAGGCAGACAGACAGGCAGACTGACAGACAGACAGACAGACAGACAGACAGACAGACAGACAGACAGACAGACAGACAGACAGACAGACAGACAGACAGACAGACAGACGGTGTCAGAGAAATACAGACATTGACAGAGAACATGTGAATGCATGGTGGGAGGACAAAGATGTGCACACACACATAAGCATGTGTGCACGCACGCACACACACACACAACACACACGGGGAGTGTGGAGAGGAGCCTCACCTGGGCATTGGATGACTCCCTCAGTTTATTCAGGGAAGCCTGCAGACGCTGCACATCCTCCACAAGCTGTGCTATCTGAAAAAGTCACAGACAGCATTTGTACAAAGATGCTTCAAATCAAGCAATTGCACTAGGGACCACACTGAAACGAGCCATGACAGTACAGCTACATGGTAAATTCCACACAATTCTATTTCTAGGAGGGAAATTTGCACATTTACCTGTGACTGGCTTTACATGAAAGTGGCCAACAAATGATATCTGAGTTGATAGCCTGACCATAAGGCAAAAAGCTGTCTCAAAACAAAGCACTCTACAGTGTCTTCAGAGCTGTTGTAACTCCTCCAAGAGTCCAGATGTTAACAGACTGAGGAAGAAAGGAACAAAAGCCCCATTCAGACAGCCTAATCTACACATACCTCACCTCAGTCGCCCATCTCTCCAGTAGTTCCAGTGAGAGACTGGGTGTGATGGATAGCCAACAAGGCAGATGGGATCGATACTAGTCTAACAAGCTACCCATGAAATGACCACTTCCTCCTCCAAACAGAGGGGCCTTTGTGCTCGGGCAAGTCAGACAGACAGAGACCTTGATTCTGAAGACTAGAAGAGGGCGAGTGACAGTGAATGACAGACTTTATCGATACCCAATGAGATTAATGGCTCACAGCCTCCAAAGAGGGGTAGCCATAGTCCACAAAGTACATCTCCCAATTTCCCCCATCCAATAACCCCCGCCCTACCATCTAGTAAACCCCCCCACAGCCCCATCAAGTAAACCCCCCCACACCACCATCTAGTAAACTCCTAAACAGCCCCAGCCAGTAAACCCCCCCACAGCGCCATCCAGTAACCCCCCCCCCCCCCCTTCCCCCAGCCCCATCCAATATCCTCTACATCCCCTTCCCACTAGTCCCTTTTCCCCTGCCGACTGGCTTCCAGCAGTGTGATTGGCTGAGGCGATCGACGGCAGGTCAATCAGATTGATGACAAGACACCTCACCCCCTTCCTGGCGTGGGAGCCACCCTCGTCCCCCTATCCCCTTCGCGTCCCCATCAAGGAGCCAAAGTAGCAGGCAGGCAGGCCCCTAAGAGGCAGAGGGGGACGTGACAGCGGAACACCTCCTCCCCCCCCCCCCCATCCCATTCTTTCAACTCGCGCAGCCAAATCCACTGAGACTCAAACAGCAAATCAACTATCGATTTTTCCCTGAGCACGAGCAACAAAGGCTTTACAAGGTCTAATGCATGGCTGAGCGATCCCTGTAAATGGATCACTCAGGTCAGTCGGCCCCTACAGCCACCCAAGGGAAGGAGCATACAAGAAAGCAGACAGGGAGATCAGCCCAGGCAAAAGCACGACCACCCGAAATTTGTTTAATTTCTACTTTGAAACCTCCGCAACTCTTCGCCAAAAAGTGCTCAAGGGCTTGATCAAAAGGAGCCAACTTCCCCGAGATTAAAATTCGCGGGATGACCTACTTCCCGTGACAAAGACGTTGGTTGCGAGAGGGGGTGGGGGGTGACGCTGCAGGGATCGAGGACGGGAAGACACGGAGCATCCTATCTGTTCTCCAGCCTCACCCCCAAGATGCTCAGTACTGTCCACCCACACGAGAGAGGGTTCAAGGAGGGACGAGGTAGGGGGGTGGGGTGGGGTGGGGGTGAAGAAGGGGGTAAGTGGCGAGCGACGGGAAAAGCAGCTTGTGTCAACACAGAACCTACTGACCTCTCGGCCGCCAGCGCGCGTGATCAATATATCCTAATGCAGCCACTAATATTGATGGCCCCATCGATTCTCCATCCGCTCTGAAGGATCAATCAGCAGATTTGAAGCGTTGCCATGGAAACGGAGCGGGAGATGAGGCCCATCAATGGGGGCGGGGAGACTGGGCTGTGATTCACTGCCCCACGGGGAGTGATAGATCGGCCAGGCAACGTGGCCCGCCTTGTCAGCCTACCCCGGCCTCCCCCGATCAATAATCCATCCATCGATCTTTCCAGACTGCGATTAATGATAGATGGGCTTTGTGGCGCCGCCCTGACAGAGCCACCACCCTTCCTTGCCCAGGGTGTGGTTGCCCGGGCAACGGACTGACGGCCCGATTGATCGATCTATCGACTGATCGACCGTCACGATATCCGACGGGCTGGAAGAAAACGGCACCGTCCCTCCCGGTGATCCAGGAGCGAAGTCGCCAGAGATAAACCCCGATCAATCAATCGACGGACTGATCGATCGCCGAACTGATCGAAAAGCGACTGAGGAGTCAGGCGGAAACATCAAACGACGCTCCTGCCTGACGGCCTTGGTGCAATTTGGGCTTTGGGCTGGGGGCGCGGGAGGATTCCGTAACGATTGATCTACGTGCCCACCATATATCGATCTTATTGGAGGCGCGCCTCCTTCCCTGGCAGATGACCCAAACTCCTATCCCTCCCTAATCACGGGTTGGCGAATACTCATTAATTGGTGTATTGATTGGCTCGAAACGGGCTCCAAGAACAGACGCGTTCTTTCTCCGCCCAAGTTCCGTTGCCAAGGTAGCATTGTCACGTCTGCGAGGAATGGTAAATCACAGGGAGTGACGGAAGACGAGCAAGCCAATACTCCAGAATTGCGCCAGCAGAACTTACCCAAGTCACAGCTGCCTTAGTCAAACACGCCCCGCTGGTCTGTTAGATCTAGGCATTGATCTAGGCATCGATCCTTTTGACAGGGGTCGTTACAGGTTCTGGTGAAGCAAGTTCGCATGAAGCAAGCCTGCCCCCATGATTGATGTAGCATTGGGCTTATCGATTAGTCTCACTAGCTGACATGGATATACAAGCTGTTAAGCAACACTCGTGGCCTGCCATCGCTTTCTCAGCTCGCTAATAATTCCGTCCCCAACCGCCAATGGTATTATTACACATATGTCACCAGCCTATCAAGGTTGCTATGAAGGCATACTGTGTACTTCCTGATCAATAGCATTCGTGACTGATCTACTCTCTATTTCAGACTCCTTTGAACAGTCAGATGGTTTCGCATTCAATATGGCGTAATCTGCCTGAAAACGTTTCTGACAAACCAATATTCTTTAGGATTGTAAAATGAATTTTCTTGCCATGACATTCGGATTTACAGAGCTCACTTTTCATTCTACTTCAACATATTCGTGATTCTTGAAAATCACTGAACGAATTAAACCTTGTGAAGTAATGCAACATTCTGACTGAACAGTCGGCAGTTAACACTACACAGTAGCTCATTCCAAGAAACGTCTTCAAATAAATTACTCAAACCTCCGCTGGTCCACGATTTCACAATTTCTCACATTTAAACTTTGGTTTCTGTCGAAAGCTAAAGGTTGCAAAGCTGGATGGGAACCAGTTTGCTAAATGCCATTTTCAGTGCCGAGTTAGCAGCTTTCATTTACATCATCTTCAACTACAAAGCAGATTCAACAACTGATCAATGCACGAGAAAAATCCAATCCAATCTAATCAATATCAATCATATACACGTATCACTTACTGAGTTTGAGTAGAAGGCATGACTGCTCAATGAATTAGAGAACTCCAATCCATGCTATTCAAAATCAATCTCATATAAAACTTACTAGGTCAGAGTAGAAAGCACATGGCCTCCCACGGAAACGCTTGCCAGCAACACCAGTGTTTGTGTGCGTTATGAATCAACGGTACACACAGTGTTGCTATAGAGAGTATTGACAGTGAGAGTGATTGGTTGACAGCTATTGATTAGACCTGCGACTTGTGCAGCCTGATGATCGATAACTCATACTGAGTATACCACAGACTTCGATAACAGATGACAGAAGGATGCATACAGAGAAAACCCTGTATCATGGTTTGGTCATCTCTGTCTGTCAGTGATCAATGCAACGACCGCTACAGGGCCATAGAGAAACATCGGATGTAAGCAAGATGACGGCAAAGATAACTTGTGATCAATCCCTCCATAACGGATATCTGTCGCTGATATTTGCTGGTTTACAGAACCCCATGGGATGAACGAATACCTGACCCCAACTGATCGAAAGAGTAGACATGATATTTATGCGTACAACAGCTGTGTTGTTGCAATAAGCACAAGGGATGACTTCAGGCTGATCAGAATGATCGAAGCAACCCATGATGATAGATGGCTTTGTTTGTGCTCCAGGTGATCTTCTTCCTGGTACGAGTGAATGACCCATTTGACTGATGTATTGATCAGTTGATTGATCGATTTAGGAAATAGCACTGACTGGCACTACGACCAAAAAAGTTCACATCAAGGGTTTATCTGCATTTAAAACGGCTGGTGTAATGTTGCAAAACATTGTAATGGTCACGATGATATGCAAATAGAATAGATCCTATGCATGTGCATCTCTTCAACCCATTTTTCTCTTCTCTAACGTCTTCACACTTAGTAGTCCTGTTCTCGAGATGGCATGTTCAAGGCAGCCTTTAGAACTGCTGCAGACTATTCGAAAGTGTACTTATGTATAAAACAGTAACAGCAGATAACGTGTTTCCTGGTCACTATTGGCCTTCTTCAAGAGACATGAAAATAATGCACACAAGGTCATAGACCACAAAGAAACACCTGGAAGTACTTGCAGATACCATTTTTTCCAAGGTACAACAATGACCAAGAACTTGACCATTCCACACATGATTGGAGAGCATGTGCAAACACACACACACACACACACACACAGACACGCACACACACACATACACCCCCCACCCCCCCTACACACACACACACAGACACGCACACACACACACAGACAGACACGCACACACACAGACACCCCCCCCCCCCCCCACCCCCACCCCCACACCCCAGGTCTGTACGTACTTCCTTCTCTTTGGCTGCAAGCTCCACCTCCAGGTTGGAACGCTTCAGGACGTCGATGGCCTGCTCCATGTCGGGAGCTGCGGACATCTCCTCGGCCTGCTGCAGGGTCTGGGTGGCCGAGGCTAGCTGGCGTCTTAGACGCTCCACCTCACGCTCCGAGTCTGCTGCACGCTGCAATGCACAGCAAAAGGCTCGTTGTTCCTCATTCACCTATCTGCACACATTTCTGCACGAGTGGGTGTTTTAAATAAAATAACTCTACATGCGAAAGCCTTGTAAAGATGGCAATCCCTTGGTATTACTTTTACGAGAAAGATGCTTCAGTTTCCTAAATGGTGCAACTTTCCTTTAGAGTCTTGGAGTGAAAACCTCAAACGAAAGTTGGTGGCTGGGTTCCCGTGCAGGTTATCAGGACTTCGCTTGCTCTCCTCCAGCAGGGTGCTTTCTACAGCCAGCACAAATTCCCAACAGCATTGCTTGTCAACAGGTCAGCAATGACAACTGTTCACCACTCATTTCTGCACAATGACAGTCTCACTTCACTTTTTTCCTATTTATTTAGAAAAGTAAGGTAAGGCACTTCTCATCGATATTTTAAGTTTTATACACAAGACAACAATGTTAAAACTCGGCTGGAAAATGATTAGTTTGAGATGCGTCTCTGTTTTTCACTAGACTCCCTGAAGGTTCTGTCAACCACAGATGCAACCAAAGGAGGATGCAGTGTTGCAGGTAGTCACACAATGGGGGCGTCGTACTTATGGGTGGATCTTAATCCGTGCTGCAGAGCAAATAGGGTGCCAGCCCAGTGTATATGGGATGTGAACCGTTTCCATCTCAGCTCGAGCAAAACTGGCTTCAATGGACAGACGATCCCACTAAAAGCGTGTGGCTTCAGCAGAATTTGAATGAACAAAAGTTAGAAGGCGAGATGACCTCAAACGTTTTCGTGTGCAAAATATGTGTGCTTCCTGATGAGCATACAAGCAAGTTTAAAAAAAAAGTGAACGCCCAATATGCCTTCGTTTGACAGCGTAGTCATAGACGGATGGGTTCGACTGGGGGTGACAAGGGTGTTTTGTCATATTGAGAATTGATCACTGGCCTTTAAATGCAAAGTTTGTTTCAGCAAGGGAACGACGGTATTTTCTTGGCAAAAGGGATCGATTTCATCTGTCAAAAAGAAGATAAAATTCACCGACGAACATGTTTGGAATCCCTCTTAACAGTCTGCCAGACGTCACCCTTGAAACCCATTGAGCTCTTTCTGATGTGTATCCATCAAATAGCATGACAGGTCATGCTGACAAGCAATCCTTCGTGATCTACAGGATCGAAACGAGTCACGAAATCTACAGACCATGGACACATTTGTAGGCTATGGTCTTTAATTTCCCCAAGGCTTTACTAACTTTTATTCTTCTGGCGACTAAAAACGTTCACTGTGAATCAATTTGTGCAAATTACCTCATGTAGTCTACCCGAATGATAACAGATGTATATTTCCAAATGGCATCTATGTTATCAATATTTTTCAACATTAGTTGAATAAAAGCTTACCTCATTGGCTCTTTCAATGTCTGCCATCAGGATGTCCATTTCAGATGCTCTGAAGAGGAAAAAAACAAAATAATAATTCTGGTATAAATTATGATTCAATCTAATTCATTCAAATAATGACTTAACCAATGCCTCTGCTATGTAAATCTATAGGGGTATATACAAAAACAAAACACAAGCATACATTTCTTTAAAAATCGTCAAATTTGTGATATATTAATACATTCTACTTTTCAGAAGACACAATTAGTCATCTTATAAAATGATCAGAAACCTTAAACTCTAAGCTATGCAATGCCTTTGGAAAGTAAATTATTAACTTCGTAAAGTTTAGAGAGAGTAAAAAAAACACACACGAAAAGTCTGTGACAACATAACAGCGATCAGCCAATTCTACCAAACAGTTCAAAGAACAAGTCACTAACTTTACACTCGATCCACAAAACTGCCAGATAAAATGAGGCAGAAGTTGTATGGCAAGGGGAGACGCCACAGATCAATTGTACCAACAGACTCCCATCAGTCAGTGCAACAGGCTCCTCACCCCGTCATCATGAAGTATAAGTCTTGCTTGCTCCAGCTTTGACTTGGCCTGTAGGTTACTGGTGGCCGTGTGTACGCCATTTACAGCGGTAAGCAGTGAGGAAAAGCAAGAGTCTCTGCTGGGCAGCCTAGTCTTGCTGATTCAACCCTACGGCTCATCTCCCCTGTGTGGCACAGCGGGGCAGTGCAGCCAACCGATTACGGAACAGAGCCATAGCAAGCAACACCAACGACTGCAGGCTTGGAGTCCATCTCCATGGTGTGGACGCTCAGACACAACCATGTTCTTTCCCCTTTCAGCCCTCGTGGAGAGCGGCCTTCTTGGCGAAACTTTATCAAAATCTCATTAAATCCGATTGGCCCTAGCGAGGAAGCGGAGGATCACAGGTGACAAGCCAGAGCCCACAATCAGAATTCCTGGGGCGGTCGGGGTCGGTCGTAAAGAGGAGGGGCCAGACAGAAATATTGCATCAGTACCGTGAGCGGACAGGAGGGGGGCGGGCCGAGGCTCCAGCCTTCGCTTTATGGCCCAGCGACACTCCGTTCTCCCCCAATTAGCAGCCGGCCCGCTCGTAATCCGATCTAATTCTTGATTTTCATTAGCGTGATCTACACCCACAGGGCCCTCTCGCTGGAAGACCCGAAGGCGCTCCGGGGTGGTAGGTAGCAGTGGTGGCGGCAAGGTGAAAGGTGCGCCCTCCTAAATTCGCCCTGCCGTCAACACCACCTCTGCCCCAAGTTTGATTCTGGTTAATGGCCGATGCAGATTGCCCGAGGTCCCGTAGAGAGCGAGTTGGCGCAATGAGAGAAGAGGGAAAGGTGTTCGCAGAAAGCGATAGTCCCTCTAGCCTTGGGTCATGCTGGAGCGAGATCACGAGGAGGTTTGCTTCATGGGAACATGCAATCCAATCCCATCATCTCGCCTCCTCTGCTTCTTCTATTCAATGTTTTCTCGAACCCGGAGTATCACATTTTCGTCATCACGAAGAACAGCAGCAAACTACGCCTATCTTGATCGAATATATTTTTTTCATGACGCAAAAAAGTAGATAACCGAGGGGGCGGGGGAGGGGGGGGGGGAGAGGAGGGGGGAGAATGGGGCTGTCTTAAGACGATATCTCGTCCAGCATATTAGAGATTACCCATAAAGTCAAATAGCAAGTTCAGCTTTGAGAAGAATAAACTAAATTTACTGTCATCAGGCTCCTGTAAAAACACAGAGTCGTGTCAGTGTGTGATATAAACAATCGTCAGCGACCTTCTTTGCAGAAAGGCGATTACAGCCGAAGGAGATACGGAACATGGCGCACAGTTATCCTACAGGAGCTTCTACCAAGGAGGGACCACCTGATTTCAGTCCGAATCGTAATAGAAACTTGCTAAGTTTTCTGCTGGGTCTAGCCATGTTATAAATGCGAGCCTTTGTGATCATCGGGTGTATGCAAAAGGAGCAACAGATCGAGGCAACGAGAGAGAGAGAGAGAGAGAGAGAGAGAGAGAGAGAGAGAGAGAGAGAGAGAGAGAGAGAGAGAGAGAGAGAGAGAGAGAGGTGGTGGTGGTTAAGAGTTCCCAAGCAAAGACGATTGGGAGCTGGGGTGGGGAAGTTATCTGTTCTGTCATTGGCCAAGACCTAAGAAAACACTTCCCAGCGACCACCGCCCACTCCCCAGGTTGCATCAGGTGATTTTCTCTCAGTGACAAACGCCGTTGGGTACATGGGCACTCCAGGTAATGAACAGGGGGTCGGGGTAGGGGTCAAGCCTGGTAGGCAGACGAGGGGAGTGGGGGAGATGCTAGCAGGGTGGGGGTAGGGGAGGAGGAATGAGAGACGAGGAGCCTGGAACGAGGAGCCCGAGACAAGAGAAAGAGAGAGGAGGGGGAAGGAAGGAGGGAGGGAGGGGGAACTCAAGAACTGGGGAGTGAACTCTCCCTTTCCCTGTGGCTGGAGGCCAGAGGTAAGGCCCCGTAAACTTTAGTTAAGTCAACACCATCCCACCCATGTCCAAACAGAAGCGGCAGGCATCTCGGCATCATCAAGGTAAGCCTAGGACGCCCTGGCTGGCCCCTCGCATTGACAGATCAAACCGCGGCCCCGCAGATTAGAGCAAACACGAAAGCGCACATCAATGGCCCGCAAACACACGACTGGCACTGAATATTGCCACTGATGGAGGGCGCTCTAATTTTATCACGGGCTTTGAGCCCAGCACAAACCTCTATTCAATTTCTTTGGACAATGTCGCGTCGAAGCGCGGCCAACGTCAGCACAGGAAACAGTCTTTCCATGATTTTTCGTTACAGATTTTGTCCAGGCCTCTCTCCTCATACGAGCAGCACGCAATGCACGGCAGCTCTTGGGATACGGTTTTGGACTGGATTATAATTGGAAGAGTGGGGATGGTATTTCGTTCTTTCCTCAAATTAATAATAATAATAATAGTTTATTCATACGCACATGCCCTCCCTTGACAGGCAAGCGCATGGCGTTTACAATCCAAAGAATCAACACTCATACAACAGCTCAACACCAAATTCCTACAAAACTCACACACTACCACATAAACAAAAAACAAACACTAAGATCCAGTAGAACAAATAGAACAAACTATACAATATACACAGCACTTGCAGGCAAGGTCAAGTAAGGCGAAGCAGCTCAGCGGGAAAGGCGGATCGGAAGAGGTGCGTCTTTAGAGCACTTTTGAACTGGGGCAGAGTGTCAGAATGACGGACTGAGCGAGGGAGACTATTCCAGGTTACAGGTCCAATATAGGAGAAGGCACGATGTCCTTAATTTTCTTATTACGGCGGGGGACCTTAAGAATTCTAGTTAGCAGCTGAGCGTGGAGATCTGGAGGGCGTCAGTCATTATCAACTTGTTATCTTATCGTACTATTCATCTTATCAAACTTCAGATGTTGCCAGAAACATCGAAACAACGCAGGAAATGCGTCTGATAGAAGATACATAGGGTTTATGACCCGTAACGCAACAGGCAAATCAAAATAAACTCTTAGTGGTCCGCCTTTTATCACAACTCAAGAAATCTTGCCGAAGTTTTAAAACGTTGTGAGCGGACGAATCTCTCGCAATCCCCTCCTACTGTGCAAAGTGAACAAACGGGCCCTAAAAAACCTTAGTGGATTACGCCATCTTTGTCCTGAAGCCCGTTTACAGCCGTTTTGAAATCTAATCACCACCCCTCACATCGGCACGCCTCAAAAGGTTTTGACGAGATCAAGTCACGCGTTCCTATCGCTTCGAAGCCCGAAAACTAGGTCTGCGCTAAGGGCTTCAATCAGACGCCATTCCGCGTAGGTCTCCACCGTGCAGCCCGCAACGCACGACTGGACGCCAGGTGTCCTCACATACATCACCACCACGAACGATGAATTTCAATGACTTCAAGACAGACAGGCTCCCACCAAGTCACAGTCTAGCCCACCTATCCAGGACGAGCACCAGAAGGGGCTCGATTCTGGCAACAAGGGCTGTAGGAGGGTGGGCTAGTCTAGGGGGGATTGGGGTGCAGTGTGTTGGAGGATGGGGTGGAGGACGGCAATAGACAGAGTGGAAGATTAGTTAGAGTTGGCGAGAAGACACATAGAGAGAAAACAGGAGGCAGAGGTTGCCAACGGGGGGGAGGGGTGGTTGGGTAGGTGGGCTGCTGGCTTAGGTTTTGGAGAGAAAGGGGGAGGTGGGGTGGGGAGAGGTGGGGTGGGGAGAGGAGAGGTGAAGGGATCGGAAAAGAAAAAGAGGCGATGGCGCGCTGAGGAGACAGGAAGCTGTCACGGCCAGACAGTTTGATTTATTCAGCCAACTGGAAGCGCACGTCGTGAAGAAGGGGGATCAGGAGATGGGCAGGAGGGGACGAAGACGGCATCGGACCGAGGGGGGCGACAAGACAAGACCGAAAGTGGGGTGGGGTGGGGCTTTCCAAGTAAATTAGAGGAGGGCAAGAGAAGATTACATGTGGAGTGGAGTAGCCACGTAGACAGACCTGCTGGAAAATGTCTCTCTAGACGCTAAGAGGGACTAGACATGGGGACAATTAGAGACAGTGAGGTAGTGGCAGTATTGGAAAGTGGAAATCGAGGGCAGACAATGAGCGTCTCAACACAGGGTATTCAGAAAGGCAGCAGCTACTGCTCGACCAAGCAGTCCCCAAACCCGGGGTGGGATGAGGGGGGTGGGATGAGGGGGGTGGGATGAGGGGGGTGGGATGAGGGGGGTGTTTGAGTGAGGGGGCAGCAGACAAAGAGGCAGGCGGATGAGCGTCCCAGAAGAGGTGCCCTGCAAGCAATCTTCACTGATTTCTCCTGGGCTACTGACATGGCCAACGCGTGACTCTTCCTCGCTGTCCCGCATACCATCCATCAGACAGATAACGTGAACACTCCCTCGTGTTTCAATCAACGTTTCCTCCTCAATTCCTTTTCCCAGTATACCGGATGTTATTTTCAGAAAAAAGAAAAAGAAAAAAAAAGAGTAAAAGGCATGGGAGTAATGATCACTCCACTCCTTCTTTCACCCCCTCAACCTGCCACCCCCCTTCCCCCCCCCCCCCCCCCCCAAAAAAAAAAAAACCCAACAACAAACAAAAACAAAACAAAAACCCACAAACAAAACAACAACAAAAAACACCCTACCAGGATTTCTAATTGTCGCCACATTCCCACGTGACCTGAACCGTGCCTGGCGTTTCTCATTTCAGCGCTACGAAGCAGACGTCAGAACAGATACAACTGTGGGAGAATGCCTAGCGCTTCGCCCACGCAGACTGGAGACCTCTACAAGTGGCTGCACACGGGCGAGAGGAAGGCCGGACCCAAGACCTAGCACCAGCGCGTAGCAGCCAGCCAGGAGCGAAAGGGGCAGCATTTCAGAGCAGACCAAGCGGGCACAGGTCAGGCCCACTGGTCATGGCGGCGCACCCCGGCTGCAGGGTAATTGATTTAGAACACCATCAAATGAATTCCGGCCTGTCAAATGGTTCAGTTAGGAGCCTCCACAGCAGCAGACCTGGCCGTTGCGCTTGCCCCCCGGCGCCCGGCTCGGTCACTCGCACACGTGCTCTCGGTAGAGGCTGCGTTCACATCGCTGCCGTTTCTCGGTTCAGGGCCGGACCAAATGAGTTGTGGGGGGGGGGGGGGGGGGGGGGTTCCTTTTTGGTTGTGGGAGGGGGGGGGGGGACAAATCAGCGAAGTGGCTTAGCCACGAGCGCGCGCCTGCGAAGCAGGCGTGCAAACTAGGGGGGTCCGGGGGCATGCCCCCCCGGAAATTTTTTGAAAAACGGTTAAAATCTGTGCAATCTGGTGCATTCTGGGCCTTGTTTTGAGGGGTAAGAGCAGCATTGTTTTTGGAGACACACACAAAAAATATATTTAAAAAAAAATCAAACCAAGGTACATGCTTTTTCTAGGGGGGGGTTCCGGAACCCCTGGAACCCCCCTCTGGGTCCGGCCCTGCGGTTATATATTTTGTGAACGATCAACCTAATCCCAAAGGACAAGTTGAGAGAATAAATATGGATTGTCTTTAACACATTTTCTATTCATGGACAGGGAACACAGTTTTGACGGCAGTTGCAAGATCTTTAATTTTTCAGATGGTGACTCTGACCTTATTTCCAGCAAATGCTGGTCACATGCAAACATCCCCAAGGTCACCTGTGACGTAATGCAGCACCAAGCTCCAGTGCAGCTGTGTGTGATTACGTCTGCGCCAGATGTGTCACCTCCAGACCTATCTACACCATCGATTCAGCCTGTTGCTTAGTTGTCAACGTTATGATCGCCAACACTTCTGAGGTGTGATATCAAATTACATATAAGCTTGATATCAACCAATTAAAAAAACATGGGCTGTTCAAAATCAATATCCTAAACGCATGTCTTTATAGGGTCGTTGTTAAGCCTTTTTAAAATTTAAATGCGTAAGCAGCAGAGAAATGGAACATTAACAAGATTATTATACAACAGCCTCCATTCTTTGGGGATTTTCATTGCAAGTGATTAAAAACATTTTGTACATTTATGCGGTGGGACAAAAATGGGCCTAGGATTCATTAAGATTTAAGAACAAAAATCCGTCCATCTGGATAACACATCTGTATTTGGCATTGTTAATCAGGACAACTTCTCTCCCTGACAAATTGTTCTTCCATTCTCTTCTGACTTTTAGTTTTCGTTCTCAACCTGGCATAGAAACTGCAATTTGCAAATTAGTACTGCCAACAGCCTTGCTTTTATATTCTAAAAGGAAACAGCACAGCTCACTTCGAAGTAGCCGACCATCAGCAGCTCTACTGACATGGCTAGTTTCAATATGGTTCCTGGAGCATTCAAATTGATTTGAAGCACCTTTGTACAAATGCTGTCTGTGACTTTTTCAGATCGCCTAATATCAGTGCCCCAGGTAAGGAAATTAGTAACGTTAATGACATTCAATACATTCTTGGAATTTTTTCTTTCTATTCCCACAAGATAGAAGCTGTGAAGAACTTAGAAAACAATAGTATACACTGATCCAATAGGCAAAAATGAATAATCTGTTCATGTTGGCATTTTCAGTCGGTGGCGTTTCAACTCTTACAGAAGGATGACCGAGAATGGCAGGAGTCCTAGAGGCCGTTCACACATTCCTCTGCACCACCGTAGACAGGAGAATGTCTCTAGTATGAACGTGGCCTTGGCCAAGCAGTCACTGGCTGCGGAGGGGAGCCGAGGGGGAGACAACCCCAGCCTGGGAAAAGGTGGAGGGAGGATGGACGAGGGGGGTACAAGGGTGGCTCTATTCGCCCCCCTCTGCCCAATCCCGGGACTAAACTGTCGCTTCGCTCCTGAATGCTCATTATTCAAATGAGCTGAAAGTCACATTAAACAATGTACGATTCCAGCGAGGGACCGGGGCGAAACACACCACTCATTGTCTCATTTCGATTCTATTTATAATCATCACCTGTCAGTTTGATGTCATTATCCATACGGGCCATTCATCACCTGGGGGCACGGACAGCCCCCTGCTGACGTGCGTCAAAGTTGGAGAGGAGGGAGAGGGGGCTTCCCCTCCCTACCGCTAATACATTACTCCTTAATTAGCCACAAAGTCGCACATAAAGATCAGGCGAGACGCTGGCTCCGGGCGACTTTTACATTTAATAACGGAGAACTGGCCAGTCAGGTCCCCCCCCCCCCCCCCTGGCAGCGCTGTAAAGACGCACCCAGGCTCAGCCAGCGCCACACGTCAGGGCTGGATTCCAGCACGGACTGACAATCTCTGCCTCTCTAACCACCGTCCTCTTCCCCCACCCCCCACCCCCACCCCCCCATCAAAAGAAATAATTGTGCAGCATGTAATGAATGATAAGCGTGAACAGGAAGATAGTGGGGCACAGGGAGGACTACAAGGACTCAGATGGGTGGGAGAGAAGACGCAGAAGAGACAGACTAAGCTAATGTGAAGGGGAAAAAGTTGAAGAAAAAGTGTATAACTTTTTTTTAAAGAGGAGGATGTCATGGAGGAGGAGTACATGGAGGAACAAAAAGCAAGTGAAGGAGGAGCAGGATGGACAAGATAGAGGAGGAGGAGGAGGAGGAGTAGGAGGAGTAGGAGGAGGAGGAGGAAGGAGGAGGAGGAGGAGGAGGAGGAGGAGGAGGAGGAGGAGGAGGAGGAGGAGGAAGGAGGAGGAGGAGGAAGGAGGAGGAAGGAGGAGGAGGAGGAGGAGGAGGAGGAGGAGGAGGAGGAGGAGGAGGAGGAGGAGGAGGAGGAGGAGGAGGAGGAGGAGGAGAAAAGCAAGATAAGTAGAAAGAACAAAGAGAGATATAAATGTTATTATGAGAAAGTTCATTGGCACATTTTTGTCTCGCTTTCACATGGGTTGACTCTCCCGGAAGATTTACGCTAATGAGATCAGGCGACAGTTGGGATATTAGTCCATTACTTTTCCCAACACAACACATTATCTTTGTGCTGTCGACAGCATTGGTGGAGTAATGGGAGAAAGGTAGTGTGGGAGAAGAGAAGGAGTGGGGAGGGAAAGGGGGTGTAAGTGAATTTTCCTGTGGGTATGGGGGTGGAGGGGGTGGGGGACAGGGAGAAACGAGATGGGACACAAACCATTCCCCACCCTTCCCCCCCATCAAAACAGGGAAGACGCTCGCGCTGCTGGGAGAAAACGGAGCTGAGAAGGAAAGGGCGAGTCTGGCGGGAGCTATAAAAGGCTGATTGACGCACTTGTTTCTCCCAGATAATCGTCAAAATGAAGGCAGAGGAAAGAAGCTAGAACCGGGGGACGTGTTGGCATTCGCCTCAGCCATCAATCAGTGAGGGGAACTCACAGAGGGTACACGCGGGGAATAGAGACAGACCCACAGAGCGAGAGCGGGAGGGAGGGAGGGAGGCAGGCAGGCAGAGTGGGGGAGGGGGATGGGCGCTGAAGCTGGAGGAGGGGAGAGAATCACAGGGTTAGAGATATAGCAACATCGGTTGGCAGCAGGGAGCGGAATAATAAATGCCTGTGACTCACTCCCGCTTACCGCCTCCCGTTGATCGAGGATGCACACTGAGGGAAAATATGCGAACACTCCGTACGATTTTTTTCTTCTTTTTCTCCCCTTCCTTTCATTCCCTTGCTACATCGTGAACAATGGGGCAATTTTACAAATGCAGATACATAGCGCAAAGTGCCCGCTGCCATAAGGGGAGAGAAAACTACTCTTTTTCCTCTCCCACCTCGTCGTCGTCCTCCTCCTCTTACTTATATGGACACTTCTAACCTCTAGGCCCGATGACAAAGTCATTTACTCTCTCAGCGCTGAAGCTTCTTTGCCAAAAGAGTCCTCGCTAAAAGGATGTTTTCGTTTGAAGCCCGGGCCTGATCCATCCATCACGACGAGAGCAGGAAATGCGACTGCACACCCCGGGGAAGCTGGTCAATTTCAAACTTAGGCAAGCGCCTCGCTCCATGTCTCGGTCAAGAAACTGACTCTCCAAAACAAAACACTGCCTCTTTGACCCCCACCTCAACTCCTAACCCCCTCCAATCCCCACCCCCTACCTCATCCCCACCCCCTATCTCATCCCCACCCCCTACCTCATCCCCACCCCCTACCTCATCCCCACCCCCTACCTCATCCCCACCCCCTACCTCATCCCCACCCATCCCCTCCCCAGCCAGTCCTATCTCAGAGAGACCGGATCTGCACGTATCTGATAGACGATAAGGCAGAAAAGGAAGAAAGAACTGCGAGCCGCCACTGGCAATAAAACAACGTTGAGACAATGGGACATTAAGTCCCAGGCATAACAAAGAAGAATCCGAGGCTGGTAAGATAGCACAACAGTATTTGGAAAAAAAGGGGAAAGGAATGGAAAAGAGAGAAGAAGAAAGACTGCAAGCGAGATTTTCCGATGGAACTGCGTTCAGGCGGAGTAGACACACCAGTTTGTGTGGCTCCTGCATCCAACCACTATCAGACGGGTCTCTGGGGAGGGGTTAACTCATTCATTCATTATTCACGGGATGGATTCCATCCCTGCCCCAACAAATTTGTAGCCTAATCCCGCGTTGACTCTGGCGGTGTTGCGACTGTGGCGGGATCACCAGCGCTTTCCAGTGCAAACAAGACTGGGCTGGCTAATCTGCTGCGGCTGCAGCACAAGTGGAACAGACGACCTATCATGCATATGGCCATGCTCGCCTCGAGGCACTCGATCAGCTCCTCCCTCTCCAATGTCAGCGGAGGCCTAGAAAAGCAGTGACCCCAACGAGTCTGTCATTGCCAGTGCCGGATGGGCATGGAGGAGAAACTCGGCACCATGGACACAATTGACACACGGGGAAACAGCGATCCCTTTACCATAACCATCGCCTCCACTCGCCATTTGAAGGGCATCTGACAGACAGATATCTGATAACTTGCGGGACGAAGAAGCGAGCCGTAGCCATCTTGTTTCTCTCTTGTCGTGCTCGGTGTCAGAGCCTGGGTACACAAAACTCCCCCGGAAAGAGGCGGCTTAGTACTGAGGGGACGTCACGAGAAAAGCCATCTCCAAGCACGGCCACAGCCCTGGGCCGAGTGGCAGCGCCAGGGCAAATTGATTGATGCTTCCGCTTCAGGGGGCAGGATCACGATAAGTAAGACAATTCGCATAAGCCCCTCCATTACCGCTCCCAGAATAAGCGATGGTGTCTTTTAAACGGAGCCACTTTTTCCCTCTGAGAGAAAACGATCAAGCCTAACAAGCTTTGGAAGCATTCACAGCGTCATCAGCCACCGCGCGGGGAAAGCCAAGACGGCAATACAAGTTATTCATTTTTGGCCGGCGAAGGTCAGTCTGAAGGCCGGCAGCAACACCTATAGTGGAAACCATCACCCTCGCTCATCCAGCCATCGTGGTCTGTCAAAATTGTGTCACTGGGACCTATTTCCAGCCCCATGCTCTCCCGAGGGCCTGGTGGATCGGGCCCAGGACAGGCGATAGTCTGCGGTGGAGATGGCCTCCAGCTGTCAGCCAAGTCACCACCACCTTCTTTTACTGCTTGATTGGTCGAGATTTACATCTCCACACATCTACAGGAAGACGTGAGACAGGGGAGAAGACTGCGACCTGGACATATGCTTGGAGTAGATGGAGCAACACGAAGACGACCATCAGAGAGGAAGCCACGTGATCTAGTCCACAGCAACAGACGCCATAACAGCAACACAGTATTCTTACTTACGGCAAAGAAGACTAATCCGATTTTAAAATGAATTACTCGCATCAATCAAGAAACGAATCGAAATCTTTTTTCGTCTTTCAAATTTATGACAAAAGTAAATGAAGAAGAAGGGAGAGAAGAAAAAAAAAAGACAAATAGCTGGGTTTGAATCAATTCAATCACCCTTCCATTTAGACGTCACATCGAACGCGCGACTAGCAACCGATTATTCAAGCCTTTCTCTCTGCAGAAATTGCATTTATGGAAATTGTAAGGCATCAATACATACATATCAGCGCCGTCTCCCGAGGGAGTGTGATGTGGAAAGCGTCAACTCGTCCAATCGATACTGCCATGAACACAGCTGGAAGGGCGGCAGCGTCGTCTAACACAATCTCGGCATCGAGCAGCACGAAACAAGGAAAACAAAGACGTGGTTGGATTCACAGCACTTGCTTCTGCATTCAGGACTGCTCGCGAGTCGAAAAGGAAAGCGACAAGAGAGCGAAAAACAAACACTCCGAGATGGAAATCTCATTTCTATCACTTCAGACGTCTTTACCACAAATAATCAAAGTTGAAAAAGAGGACAGAAAAAAGTCGGAGTAGAAGTGAGGAGAAGAAAATGTTCAAGTGGTCGCCGAAAGTCGACTTGAATGAACAGTCAATATGTTTTAAATATGTTTTGCTCACCTCTCTGTTTTACTTTAAAGATTGCTTGCAGCCATGTTATTTTCTGCAGTAGCATGGGAATATATTTTTTTCTCGCACGAGACTCAATCGCACCTCATTTTTACCAAGATCATAGAAGCCCAATTTCAAGTAACGACTGCAGTGTTGCACTGTCTAAACCCCATCGTACTATAACTCACACATATCACAACTGAGAGACACGTGTAGATATTCAACTGAACATCAAGGATTCTGGATTTGCGCACACACAACAGCACACATACACACTGCGACAGTATCAGACGCAGTCTTCAGACAAGAAAGGAAGCACACAGACACACTGCGACAGTATCAGACACAGTCTTCAGACAAGAAAGGAAGCACACAGACACACTGCGACAGTATCAGACGCAGTCTTCAGACAAAAAAGGAAGCACACAGACACACTGCGACAGTATCAGACGCAGACTTCAGACAAGAAAGGAAGCACACATACACACTGCGACAGTATCAGACGCAGTCTTCAGACAAGAAAGGAAGCACACATACACACTGCGACAGTATCAGACGCAGTCTTCAGACAAGAAAGGAAGCACACAGACACACTGCGACAGTATCAGACGCAGTCTTCAGACAAGAAAGGAAGCACATATGAAGACGACATAAGGCAACACTGGGAGGAACAGACACAATACAAACACAAGCAATCGTCTATGATCTTATAATACATTCGCATCTTCACGTTCGGTGCCCACACGGTACCGATCTGACGATGTGAACGAGTGGCTGACCGCGGGAGTACCACCACAGATGGACCAGCACAGTGTGACGGACCCAACTGACTGGCGGTCAAGCGGCATAAGCGACAATGTCTGGCCTTCGGTCAATATTGATTGTGGGAGATGACACTAATGTCCATCTGGGAGCGTAGGTGAAGGTCAGGGCTTTCTGGGCCAGATCTACAGGGAAGCCGCGCATGTCATAGAGGAGGTCATCGCGTGTGCATGCCATCAAAATGATGGCCAAGCGTGGGACGTTTACTGAGCATTGAATTCAAACCCTAGCGCCTATCTCTCACCCTCCTCGGACAGCTGTCCACCAGCAATAGAAAACTGAAGGTGAATGACAATGTGGGACATTTCCAGGCGTGCACGGTTTCACAACCAAACCTGCTTGGAATTGTGCAGGACAGGGTGTCGAAGGTAAGGTATGCCTCATCCCGGAACCCTGTTGAATTTGTCAGTTCACAGGACGTGAAGGTATTGAAAAGTCTTTCCTCGTTCAAATTCATCCCACCATGTCTTGGGGGAAAACCTACCTCTTGCCATTACTTCGTTGGTCGATGCCTCTATGATGCACCATCAAGAAAAAGATTATACCGACACAGATATTAAAGGGCAGATCTAACTTACAAACACGACAAAGAGAAATGCTACTGAACATGATGTGTGGAGAGAGAGAGAGAGAGAGAGAGAGAGAGAGAGAGAGAGAGAGAGATGATTACAAAGGTTTGTACAGTGCCCGTGATCGCCTTTCGGCTATCGATCGGACGACAGACAATTACCCACACAAAGCAGTCGTTTCCATAGCTCTGGAACACGGAACAGGCGGGCAATCAAAGCCAGGGATCGCGTCACGAGAACCATGTTATCATTAGGTGCTGCTACAAGCTTCTTCTACTTCCAGCAAGGAGGACCTACAAGGATGCTCCCGCCTGTACAAGAAAACGATCATAACTCCCATAATGATTCTCTATCGATGCTCTTCAAAGGCTATCCCCGGCCGCTGAAGGGTTCCTCCTCTATTTGGATGGCTACCAGGAAGCGTGGAGGGCAGCGGAACACCCCCCCCCCCCCCCCCCAGTTCTTCTGCTTTCCAGAGCATCTCATTCAAAGACGAGCACTTCAATGCCCGGCTATCAAATCAGAGTAGGACAGGACCCCCCGATCGATAATCCAAGAACAATGTTCTTCGGATTTCAGATCAATGCCGCATCCTCTTCGTTCTTTGTGATCTGGAAAATTCCAGCCTATCGGTCTCCAGGGGCAATCACTCCGTTGCCATGGCAACGTCATGGCGACAAATTCAATTATTGATTGGCCTACTGTTCATGTCTTCGATACAATCTCCCTGATGAAGAAAATATCAATAATGCCGCTGTGTAGGGGTTCACTTTCAGAGTGTAGAATTGAATTATCGCAGTGTCCCTGGGCGAAGAAAGGGGAGGGGGGTTGGAGTGGTTTGGAGGCAGCTCGGACCGGGATCAACCCAGCATCGGCCCAAGTTTGGCCCAGCCCAGCCCAATTCAGCCCAGTTCGCTGGCCTGGAGGCAGACAGCAGCTCCCGCGATGCCGCTTCCAGTGCGTGGCTGCCATTGTTCCTGCCTGCGCAGCCAATTTGTCCTGAATAGCTTAGGCTGGCGGGAAAGGGGAAAAAAAGCCAGAAGTGCGGATATATTCGCGTCCTTCTGGCTTCGGCAAGACGGTCAGGTTGGTTTCAGTTTCAAGACTGGAGCTTACTTATGCTATTGTTCCGGATGTGTCGACCCTGGAACAAGTCAACTCCTTCGCGCAGTAACACGTAAACGACTCAAGCCAAACCAGTGTCTTCCCACGGTTCAAAGAAGATGAAGCGCAGTGCCCTTCAGAAGAAAATGGCGTGAAATGAAGACTTGGCTTTGAATTAACAGTCTGACCAGAAAACGCAATTTCATTCGGACGGAACAATTCCTGCGCATTAGTTTAATACAAAATGAACCTTTTTTTTGTCCCCAGCAGCGGGGAAGCAAAATAAGAATTATGGGGGAGGTTATGGAAATGACCATGCTTTATTCACTCCAAAGAAAACGATTTTGCGCGGAGATGAATGCATTAAGCATATTTACGAGTGGACACACAAAAAAGCAAGACAAACGACCCAGGCCTGTCTTCGGGAAAACTTCCATTGCAAAAATAAAAACAAAAAAACGGCAAATGCGACGCCATGTCAGGAGTTACCAGAAGAAGAGGGAGGTGACGAAGTGATCCTAGAAATACACCACAGACAGGGCGTTTAAAATAATGCTCCGTGGCAAAGTTGACGCGCGGCAAAGCTGGTGGGCTGACTTCATCAGGGAAAGACAGTCTTAACTCCCCATAAACCAAGTGAAACATGCCGTCCATCCAGTCATTCTCATTCCTTTGCAAAGACAGGACACATCTAATCTCAACATTCCGACAGTCCCTACTTCTCAACAACCCCTTTCCCCCCATCTTTCCCACAAAATCTTACACTTACACACACACACACACACACACACACACACACACACACACACAGAGAAAGAAATAGAAAAAGGAGAGAAAAAGAGAAGATCAGTACACGTGCGAGTCAATAAATGAAAAAGGTCTGCTTTGCATTTTTACACCATTTACTAAATGATTTAGTTTCTCCTTGCGATAACCGGTCTAGCGGTGTGGACCAGCCGTCACTGCGATAATCTTGTACCTCACTCTCAAACGTGGGGCCCCACTTTTAACAGCTTCCTGTTGTCGCAAGGGGTTCTCGCCGAGGTGATAAATTAGCCGGCACCTGCTCCCCCCTTGTTCGCCGTGTAGTCGGGCCCTCTACATCCCTCACAACTCCCCCTTCACCCCCATCCTCTTCCCTTCCCTCTTCCCCACTCCCATCCGCAACCTTTCCCTTACTTCTTCCCCACTCTCATCCTCTTCCCTTACTTCTTCCCCACTCTCATCCTCTTAACTTACTTCTTCCCCACTCTCATCCTCTTCCCTTACTTCTTCCCCACTCTCATCCTCTTCCCTTACTTCTTCCCCACTCTCATCCTCTTCCCTTACTTCTTCCCCACTCTCATCCTCTTCCCTTACTTCTTCCCCACTCTCATCCTCTTCCCTTACTTCTTCCCCACTCCTATCCCCTTCCCTTACTTCTTCCCCACTCTCATCCTCTTCCCTTACTTCTTCCCCATTCTCATCCTCTTCCCTTACTTCTTCCCCACTCTCATCCTCTTCCCTTACTTCTTCCCCACTCTCATCCTCTTCCCTTACTTCTCTTACCCACTCCCAACCCTTACTTCTTCTCCATTCCCATCCCCAACCCTTCTCTCTTCCCCACTCCCATCCCCTTCCCTTACTTCTTCCTCACTCCTAACACTTTCTTCTTCCCCATTCCCATACCCAACCCTTCTCTCTTCCCCACTCCTAACACTTTCTTCTTCCTCATTCCCATCCCTTGCTTCTTCCACAACCCCATCCCCTTCCTTCTTCCCCACTCCCAACCCTTACTTCTTCCCCATTCCCACCCCTAACCCTTCTCTCTACCCCACTCCCATCCCCTTCCCTTACTTCTTCCCCACTCCCATCCCCTTCCCTTCCTTCTTCCCCACTCCCAACCCTTACTTCTTCCCCATCCCCAACCCTCCCCTCTTCCCCACTCCCATGATCCCCAACCCTTACTTCTTCCCCACACCTAACCCTTACTTCTTCCCTATTCAAATCCGAAACCCTTACTTCTTTCCCATTCCTATCCCTTACTTCTTCCCCACTACCAACCCTTACTTCTTCCCCAACCCTTCCTTCTTCCCCACTCCCATCCCCAACCCTTACTTCTTCCCCACACCTAACCCTTACTTCTTCCCTATTCAAATCCGAAACCCTTACTTCTTTCCCATTCCTATCCCTTACTTCTTCCCCACTACCAACCCTTATTTCTTCCCCAGCCCTTCCCTCTTCCCCACTCCCATCCCCAACCCTTACTTCTTCCCCACACCTAACCCTTATTTCTTCCCCAGCCCTTCCCTCTTCCCCACTCCCATCCCCAACCCTTACTTCTTCCCACTACCAACCCTTATTTCTTCCCCAGCCCTTCCCTCTTCCCCACTCCCATCCCCAACCCTTACTTCTTCCCCACTACCAACCCTTATTTCTTCCCCAGCCCTTCCCTCTTCCCCACTCCCATCCCCAACCCTTACTTCTTCCCCACACCTAACCCTTATTTCTTCCCCAGCCCTTCCCTCTTCCCCACTCCCATCCCCAACCCTTACTTCTTCCCCACTACCAACCCTTATTTCTTCCCCAGCCCTTCCCTCTTCCCCACTCCCATCCCCAACCCTTACTTCTTCCCCACTACCAACCCTTATTTCTTCCCCAGCCCTTCCCTCTTCCCCACTCCCATCCCCAACCCTTACTTCTTCCCCACTACCAACCCTTATTTCTTCCCCAGCCCTTCCCTCTTCCCCACTCCCATCCCCAACCCTTACTTCTTCCCCACACCTAACCCTTATTTCTTCCCTATTCCCATCCGAAACCCTTACTTCTTTCCCATTCCTATCCCTTACTTCTTCCCCATCCCCAACTTCTTCCCCACCCCAACCTTCAGTCAGGTGATCTTCTGCAGAGGACTGCCCGATACTCGAGGGTCGGAGGGTCAAACCCCCGACCCCCAGCTTGCGACACCAGCCTTCCCGATAAGGTGAAGAGGCGGGTGGTGGGGTGGGGTAGGGTAAAGGGGGCGAGAGATGAGCTCGAGAGGGGGAGAGGGGAGAAATCTTCTCCACCTAGGGAAGAGTAAGATGGACCCTTTTCAAAGAAAACACAAACTCGTCTATTGTCCCTTGGCGAACGCGTGTGCGATTTGATAGCGCTTTTGCCCCCCCTCCTCCCACACACAATTCCCTTTTTGTAAATCAACAAGGAGAAGATGAGCGTGCAGCTATTTCCAATGTGAAGGACCGCGGCATTCCCACTCTAGGACGGCGTGGCGAGGGAGGCGGGATGAGAAACAGTTCGAGTAGCAAAGCATATCAGCAATGAATTAATCCTAGTTCATCATTTGCAGCCCCTGAGAGAGAGAGAGAGAGAGAGAGAGAGAGAGAGAGAGAGAGAGACAGACAGACAGACAGACAGACACAGAGACAGACAGAGACAGACAGAGACAGACAGAGACAGACAGGCAGACAGAAAGAGACAGACAAACAGACATAGAGAGACAGAGACAGACAGACAGACAGACATAGAGAGAGAGAGAGACGGAGACAAAGAGAGAACGAACGAACGAACGAACGAACACTGTATTTCGTTAGGCCACCGGCCCATTACGCAGGGGATGGAATAGAAATGACAATATTTCACATCAGGCAATTCATGTCTGCATCCATATTGCTTCTATGTCTTAAAGCATAGAGGATGTACAAAGAAAGTGATCGAACACTGTGATCATCTGTATCACTCAAAATACGTACAAGGTATTCTCATTTCGAGGTTCATCGTCGGAAAGTAGATATTTTGTACGTAAGTCATTGTAAACGAGACAGTGTAACAGGAAGTGTATTTCATCTTCGTCCTCATCAATGCACATAGGGCATAACAAATCTTTTTCTGTCTGGGAGTAACGTAATTTATTAGCTTGAGTGTCTCTGATTCAGTCAACACTTCACGTAAGATCTGTTTATCAATAACGTTCAAATAAGGTTCAAAATATCTTCTCTTTGTAAATGATTGATAAACATGGAAACGATTGCTAGTCATTGTTTGTTCCCATTCGTGACTGAATCGATCAATAATCTCTGGCGCAATGTACAAAGGAATGTTCTTTCGTCTGTTACATGTTGTTCCGACCAAACATTGTCGTATCCATTAGTGCACAGTAAAGTTTTTATTCTATTGGCCCAACTATCTAAATGTTTACCCTTGGTAAGCATCATGTCATACGCCATACGTGGATATCGGTGAGAAGACATTTTAAGAACTTTCAGCCAATACTTGACAGCTCTCACCGCGGAATTAATACGCAATGGATAGCGGCCTAATTCACCATAAATTAGTGCATTAGGTGTTCTACGAGAAACATTTAGAAGTTTCTTCATTGTAAATAAATGGGCAGATTCAACAGTTTCACAATTCTCTACTCCCCACACCTCTGAACCATACAATAAAATAGGTTGTATCTGTGAGTCAAACAATTTCACAATGATTTTTTTAGATACATTGTTGATCTTTCGCATGAATTTTAACACCTGCGTGGCCGCTGATTTAGCTCTTCTTGCGCGATCACTTTGGGGTATGTTCACTGATAGTTTTGTGGTAAAACATATTCGTTGCATACTTCTACTTTTTGTCCTTGGATAAGCCACTCTTCATGACAGGCGAGGTGTCCACCCAGAGAGAAAGAGAGAGAGAGAGAGAGAGAGAGAGAGAGAGAGAGAGAGAGAGAGAGAGAGAGAGAGAGAGAGAGAGAGATTGATTGTTTATTTGCTGCCAACGACCCGTCATGTAGGTATATGCACATATATACAAATTAAAAACATTTGCGAATCAGTTGGCATAGTAAAATGTTTTCTCCTGATAAGAAAGTGACATATCAAAACTCTTCCATATGTGATTACATTTAAATAAAATGAAATATATGTACACCGACGTCAAATTGTTCACGTATTAAATTTTAGTCTAATGCTCATACTGAGAGTCTGATAGGAACTGACGAGGGAAAAGAAGAGAGAGAGAGAACTGGAACTCTTTATCAAGCCCGCTGCTCGCTACACGTTACAAGAAAAACAAAGTGTCATGGACACTTAGAGGTTTACGTGAGGTAACGAGGTTATGTTGGAGAGCTTCTGGTCTCTGAGAATTAAGGCGTAGTAAATATACATAGCTACGTCTCTTGTTTTTCTAGGGTCTTCTCCCTGTAGTAAATGTATACAGCTAGTGTATGTATTTCTCTTAAGATATCTCTCAAGATATTTCTTTCGAAGTTCGTTATAGACAGGGCAATGTAGGATAAAATGATCTTCATTCTCAGTGGCTGTACAAAATGCACACTTAACATTTAAGTGGTGTCGATTTACAAACGGCTGGTTTGTCTGCAGATTGTTGATTCCAAAGCGAAATCTAACAAATGCATCCCGAAACTTTTTAATAGTAAGAGTAAACAGGTACTCTTCTAGACCAAATTGACCTTTGAGTAATGAGTACCAGTGGTACCTAGAACTCGTTGCACATTTATCATGCCATGTTTGGTGCCAGCAGTCTTTAAGTCTTTGCTTAAATTGATTCAAAAAAGCAGTTTTGTTGCCAACACCTTCATTTAGCCATACGTAAGAAAAACCTGACCGGCACAGGCAGTTTTTAATGTGTTCTACCCAGTTAGCATTTTTTGGAATATTAGCATTCTTTAACATGAGGTATGCTTGTTTTGGGAGTCTTGTTATTGGCATAGTGGATAGCCTGAGCCAGTATTTGACCGCCTTGGTGATATACGAAATAGACAAAGGGTATCTGCCAAGATCCCCGTATACCATTTGGTTTGGTGTCCGGGTGTCTAATCCAAGGATCCTCTTGCAGGCAAATGTATGGACTTTTTCTATATTTCCTGCATTATGCAGGCCCCATATCTCAGACCCATAGAGCATTGTCGATTGCACCTGCGCGTCAAATAGCTTGAAAAACACTTTCGGATCAAGTGTGTGCAGGTTCCACATTGCCTTCAAGGTCTGAACAACTTTTTGCTTTCCTTTTGACGCCAGATCATCAGTACAAACGTTCATGGATAATCTGGTGGAGAAGACTATGCCAAGGTACTTGTACCTGTTGACTATTTCTAGAGATTTGTCATCAAGTGACCACTTTTCGCCTTGCGCAAGGTGTCCACCCTTACGAAAAACCATGACCTTTGTTTTGTCTACGTTAATCTTTAAACCTAATGATTTAGATACACTCCCTAGGTTGTCTAGTTGGTTTTGTAACCCATAGGGGGTGGTAGAGAGAAGGACAGTGTCATCGGCAAACAAGAGAAGGTAGAGTTCTTTTGTTCCAGGCAGGAGCTGGACGCCATGTTTTCCATGCATGCGCACGTGGTCAGCCACCGAGTTCATGTAGAGAGCAAACAATAACGGACTCTCCAAGGCTCCCTGCTTCACACCAGCTGGGCATCTGAAGAATTCAGAGAGTATCCAGTTCCACCTAACGCATGACTGGACACGGGCGTACATGGCTTTCAGCATTTTAATAATTTTAGTTGAAAGTCCTGCAGCATCAAGCGCGCGCCAGAGCAGATCGCGATTCACAGAATCGAACGCTTTCTCGTAGTCAACGAAGGCCACGTACAACTTCCCACGACGCCTGCCATAGACGTGCTTGAGGATCATGGAGTACAGCGTGAAAACGTGGTCAATCGTTGAATGCTTCATCCTGAAGCCCGACTGTTCGTGACATATTTTGTCTTCGTCTTCCGCCCAGAGAGAGAGAGAGAGAGAGAGAGAGAGAGAGAGAGAGAGAGAGAGAGAGAGAGAGAGAGAACGAACAGAGAGTGAGAGAACGAACGGAGAGAGAGATGGATGGATGGATGGATCGAATTTTACGGCCTATAAGCCTTCGAAGGCTATGCAAGGCCATTTCTCAGTAAGAGTAAGATCAGTTCAGTTATGATGTCCTCATTTATTCGCCTCTTACGAATCGCGCAGGGAGACGCGGTGGATCTAGTCTTGTAACCCCCAACCCACAGAGGGATGAGAGAGAGAGAGAGAGAGAGAGAGAGAGAGAGAGAGAGAGAGAGAGAGGCAGGCAGACAGAGAAAAAAAAGAACGCGCGCGAACACACACACACAAACGCATGCACACGCGTACACATACACTTACGCTCGCACACACACGCACACACGTATGCACACACATACCCGCATGCACGCATAAAGCGCGCACACGCACACTTACGCTCGCACGCACACACACACACACACACACATGCACACACATGTATGCACATGTATGGACACACATACCCGAATGCTCGCATAAAGCGTGCACACACGCGCAAACACACATTCACGCTCGCACACACACACACGCGCGCCTATACACACGTACAGATAAGCACACATGCACACACATGTATACATAAGCACGCACACTACACTCGTGCCACCACACACACACACACACACAGTGGTCCACAGACACACACACACACACAGTGTATCACACACACCACACACACACACATCACCACTACACACACAGCCACACCCGCGGAGTACCACACACCAAGCAGCGGCGACGCCACGCATGGACAGCGACGTCGTCGCCCACACACACACCCCCCCACCAACACACCCAACACCACACCCCACACTTACACCACCACGCACACGCCATGGAGCCACGCGTGGTGCTGGGGCTGGCATAGGTGAGTGCCCTGGTCCACCGTCCGGACGGAAGTCTCCCCGCACAGATAAACACGTTTGCGTGAGATACACTGAGAGACGATGGGATAAAGATCGAAAACAAGACCCCCCCCTTTCTATGGAAGTTGACAAGACACAATGGGGAAAGCTGTTAAAGGACAATGACGTATCCTCGCGCATTGTGGTTAGGTTTGTTGCTTTCGGGTCGGGGTTTTCTTAGTGCTGGGGGGCGGTGAGTTAAGGCACCTTGGGATCTGCTTCGATGATGTTCACCAGACAGTCAAACGGAAACTTCCAGGGTTACCCACCCCCCCCCCGCCCAGCAACCCCCATATCCCTCATCCATTCGACGCGGAATTCAACCCCACCCACGCCCGCCACCCCGTCCCATTACCTCGCACACCACCACACCCCACCCCCACAACGCCATGTCCTCCCCCCCTCACCCCCCGGCATGCCCACTCCCCGCAAACCAACTCGCCCGCACCCACGACCCAGCCCCGACGACCCCGACACCGCACCCTCACCGCAAACCCTACCCAACACCCCGCATGCCCCCAACCCTCAGTCGCACCCCATCGAACACCACCCACCCACTTACCACCCTACGCCCCACACCACCCCCGAACACCCACAGCGCCTCCCCTTCACACACGAGACCCCCCCCCCCCGGCCTCTCACGGCTGCAGATAAACTAATCAAATTATAACAGAAAACCTTCCCAAGAGAGCAAAGCAGTCTGAAAGTTGTAACAGAAAAGCAGAGAATAAAATTAAGTTCAAGGCATTTCTTTCTCTCCCTTTTTTTGTTGCCGAGGACCCAAAACCGCACCCTTCACCCCCCAACCCGCCCCCACGCACTACTCCTCCCCTATGATCCGATACCTACAACCCACCACACAACCCCCCCCCGCCCCCAGCCCACACCGCACACATACACACTAAGGATACCCACAAACCCCGGCGGGCACCGCTCCCCCCCACACCCCCAGCCAGCCCCACATTTCAAGAGTCTATTTCCAGACACACACACACACAACACCGTCACTTAGGCTTCGCTTCTTTCTTTACAGCAGGGTTTGGCAAATTTTACTCGTCCCGTCTTCGTTGTAAGTCGTCTGCTGCCAAGACGGATTGAGCAGCCCTGGTTGGCTGGGTTTGTGTTTGCCGCCCTACTCGCTTCCCTCCTCCTCACTCTTTCCCCCCCATCCCCCCCCCCATCCTCTACCACCCTAACCCCCCAAAACCCCAATTACCCTTTTAGGACATCCGTTCCAACGGTTGAAACCCTCAACAATTGGCATCTTGCGTAATCCCGTCATATCTTCCCCCTAGAACCCCCCCACATGCCCCCGGCACCGCCCAGCCACCACAATACGACCTTATATTAAGCGACCAAAAGGAAACTACTAGGGTTTAAAAAATAGTAACGCACCTAATAAAACCCCACCTACCCCACCTGGACTTTGGAGGAAATTATATCACACTCTGTTGCCCTGACAGGGTTCGACCTGTCCATCACGAAGCTTTGATTTCAAGGAGCTTACTTTCCTCGGGTGTGCACTTTTGGGTGATTGCGAATTGCTACTTTACTACTAGGTGAGCTGGCGAGTTTGCTAGATCCACCGCATATGCCTTCTATGTCACACAAGGACTTTGCTTTATTGCAGTATTCCTTTTACCATACTTTTTATATGTTTTTGCGGACACTTCTATTCATGCTCCATTATAATCTCTAATTGGTATAAATTATCTACTGTGCAATTTGTTTTAGTCTCGTTTTCTGTTAGATAATGTAATTATCAATTTATTCTATTCATTCAATTTATGTAGATTAAATAGCAATTGAGTCGTGAATGAGGCGTGTTTCCGTCAAAGCCGTATTGTCTCAATCAATGACACTCATGATCGATTTCCCCGACGGAGTGATCAAAAAACACTTCTCGACCATGCAAGAATTTTTCTTCCATGCCAAAGGGAATGGATGTTGCTTTAGCATTAACATGAGGTGCAATGAAAACTACTGCCCGCTTTTTGAGACATGATGTCAGAGAAAAACAAACGTTTTTTGTTTCAAGTATAGTCCCCACCTTTGACACAACACGACGGGAAGTCTTAACACACAAAGGCGACATATAGACACACACACACACACACACACAAACACAGACACACAAAGGCGACACCGACACACACAGACACACTCAGGCGACACCGACACACAGACACAGACACACAAAGGCGACACCGACACACACACACACAGACACACAAAGGCGACATATAACACACACACAGACACACAAAGGCGACATATAGACACACACATACATACACACAAAGGCGACATATAGACACACACACATACAGACACTAAAATGCGACATATAGACACACACACACTGACACATAAATGAGACATATAGACACACAGACACACAAAGGCGACATATAGACACACACACACAGACACACAAAGGCGACATATAGACACACACACACAGACACACAAAGGCGACATATAGACACACACACATACAGACACACAAAGGCGACATATAGACACACACACACAGACACACAAAGGCGACACATAGACGCACACACACAGACACACAAAGGCGACATATAGACACACACACACAGACACACAAAGGCGACACCGACACACACAGACACACAAAGGCGACACCGACACACACAGACACACAAAGGCGACATATAGACACACACACACATGCACACAAAGGCGACATATAGACACACACACATACAGACACACAAAGGTGACATATAGACACACACACACACAGACACATAAAGGCGACATATAGACACACAGACACACAAAGGCGACATATAGACACACACACACAGACACACAAAGGCGACATATAGACACACACACCCAGACACACAAAGGCGACATATAGACACACACACACAGACACACAAAGGCGACATATAGAAACACACACACAGACACACAAAGGCGACATATAGACACACACACCCAGACACACAAAGGCGACATATAGACACACACACACAGACACACAAAGGCGACATATAGACACACCACACACACACACAGAAACACACAGAAGCACATATAGACACACACACACAGACACACAAAGGCGACATATAGACACACACACACAGACACACAAAGGCGACATATAGACACACACACACAGACACACAAAGGCGACATATAGACACACACACACAGACCACAAAGCGACATATACACACACACACACAGACACACAAAGGCGACATATAGACACACACACACACAGACACACAAAGGCGACATATAGACACACACACACACACACAAAGCGACATATAGACACACACACAC
>JAWQFJ010001995.1:105281-180281 GCA_034096865.1 Theodoxus fluviatilis
GAGAAGAGGCGTTACGACCAGTACTAAAAGTAGGCGAAGTACAGCATTGGGCACGACTGTTTAACCAGTCAGTCCACAGAACAACGGAAGGAGTGACGGCACTTTAATCTTTGGGTGGTCGTCCCCTTTTAACAATAAGAGAAGTCTTTCTTTTCTCGTGCACGTATCAACTGGCATGCTAAGGTTACAACATTTTTTTTTCAATGGGAGTCAATATTCGCATAATTAGGAGACAGTTCAAACTAATTTTTTACTTTGTTATTAGATCATGATTACTTTATCCTACAAATTGGCTGCGAGAGCGGTTGCTTCACTTCATTCTGTGAACCCCACTCTGGCGCAGTTCGCAATGAATGCGTAATAGACTTGACCCTTCACATTACAGCATTGCGCCAAAAATAGTTCGTTCTGACTGCTATTTCCCCCCACTTTTCACAGAAATCATTCAGATGTCAAAACTTGTTTCCATTTCCACACAAACATTTTATTTTATCAAATGAACGCTTGTGTATTGCCTCAACAAGCGTAATTTATGAGTTTTGTGCGAAATAGTCTTAGAACTACTTTAACGGCGTATGTCAGGGAGCTGAGTGCTACCCACAAGCCTCTCGTGTGACCTCCTTATGAATATTCCGGATGGAATTGTTCCATCACGTGATATGAGCTGTGCTAGAGATTCTTTCGCCGGTAGGCGAAGTCTCTAGTGGACTAGAATGACTTCACTCAACACAGGTACTTGTCCCATTCTAACACATTCGCAGAACGCCGTCACTGCCAACGCTGATGAGCAAACGGTAGCCACTTCCTTTGAAGTTCACAAAATCTCCTTGGAGTGGCTCCATTTCTGCCCAACAATTAAAATATTTCTTTTCATTACAATCGGAGGAATTGCAGCGCAGATGCTATGCACTCTGTGTTTCCTATTAATCATGATGATACTGTTGCTAGATGTTTATCGAAACTGGAAACATTTCTCGAGTGATATCATGGCAGAAGGATAAGCATTTTCATAAACACCTGAATAGATTTCCAGGAACATGCACACGGTAGTCGTCACAAATTGATGGAAACATGAAACTTTTTTTCTTCTCTCAACTGCTTGTATAAATAACTTGGTTTCAATCAGCCAATACCGGCGTATTTCCTCAAGCACTGTCTGAGAAGAGCTGGAGGTTTCTCCTCTTTCACTTTCTTTCTTCTTCCTCCCACACAAACCCGGCGATGCATCACATGATGTTTCATATTCCCAATCTAAAGATTATTCTATGAGGTGCACACAAGTGGAAACGGCGAGGCTGGGAGTGGCGCAGCTCAACCCTGTCTCACATGGCACGACAAACGTCGATCTAGCGACTCGGCAGCTCTCGCTCCAACGCCCAGCCAAGTCGCTGGCGCGAGCGACAGTGCACAAACGCACGCCACGAGACAAACTGCCTCGCGACGTGCAGTCGCGCCATTTCTCCTGCATCGTGTCGACCACTCCGCCGACTCCAGTGTTAAAACTCTTTCTCTCCTGTTTTTGCCTTTTCTTTTCTTTTGTAGACTTTTGTAATCCAATGGTGGGGCATTTTCCCCACAGAGAAGAAACCCATTCACAGCAAAAGAGGAAGAAAGAGAAAGAGTTTTTCTTTTCTTTTAATCGTGCAAGGTAACCGAGATTCTGGTCTGGTCGTGCATTTCACAGGCTTCCTGTGACAAAAGGATTTATTAACTTCCTCAGTCACGAAGCCATTGATTCAAGTGCCTTTCTCCCAGACAACGCCTAGCGCTTTGATCGGCTCATCCAGCCTTTGCGAGTCTGCAGAAGAAAGTCTACGATATAGCACTTAAGTTACGTTCAACTTTTTGCCGTCTCAAATGACACTGCCATATGAATGTCTCTGTCAACGTTACAGTTCGCCACAGAAAACAACAGAGATCCTGACATTTGTTACGAATACCCAGGCAAGAGAATATCTGAGGGACAAAATGCGACTTATTGATTCCTCCATAGAATCGTTCATGCGCTGCTGAGGCTGCTTGCTATGGTAATATAAGATTCGCTGCTTCTTCTACGAATGATTTCCACCTCCCAATAAGCTGCAGCTTCGCAGACATTTGCCATACATCGATCAAGAGAGCATCAAATTTCATGCATACATTCGGCGAAAATGCACCAAGAATTGATCTGTTCTTGCGCCATGCGTTAGAGCCATGTTCGCTCCATATCACTTGTGGCGGTAAGAGCTGGTCGAGTCCTCGACTCTTCCTTGCCAGCTATTCGCGTAGGTCGATCCAACGCTGCATCGAACAAGATTACAGGCGAACTCACGGAAAAACCCCAACCTAAAACAACCATGCAATTGCTCTTCCTCGACACCAGCCAAGGAAACCCCTCCTTCGTTTGCTCAGATAGAAAAAATTTGCACTGCACCAACGTAGACGTCAGAAGCACAACTACGGGCGATAGCTAAAAACCAAATTAGCCGCCTCTGTTTGATTTTTAAAGACCATGAAGCACTTGAAGAATGTCAGGTTAAATAAATAGTCTCCACGCGGTTCGACAAGCAGCAATTATGGCTGACAGGACGTGTCAGAGGCAGAGATGAGGGACCAGGCAGCCCTGGGGATAGACGTGCCGAAAGAGAGCTGGGACGAAAGCAAGACTACGGAGAATTGGTAGATTGGATGAGAGTGAACGAATAAACGGGGCGGCCGGATAGGTAATGGCACGGACAAATAGAAGGATGGATGTACTTTATCAATTCCACAATTCTTCGTACACTTTCAGAAACGACGAAAACATAACTATACACACAGTATAAGTGCACACTGGACCCAAACGACAAATCCATCAAATGGTCACTGCGCTTCACTCGCTCACTGTGGGAATAGCGGAGTGCACGAAGCTCGTCCCGCACGTGTAGTTCGACATGTGGGCACTGTGTGCCGCCGTTGAGGGGGATTATGGATACGTGAGGGAGGAAAACCTACGGACGGACGGACGGACGGACGGTCGGACGAAGTGAGTTAGTTTTACGGCCTATCAGCCCTGAGCACAACAATCACTGGAATAGTTCCAAGTTAGCGCAAATCAAGTCACGATGTCCAGATTTATTCACCTCTTACGAATCGCTTAGGGAGACACGGTGCATGGGTCTATTCTGACACCTCACCCCCCCGGGGGCTGTAGCTCTAGAAATCCTGCAGTTAACATGAAACGTCAGGACTCTTAGGCGAGACAAAACTGTTCATCTGCATAATGTTCCAACATTAAACAAATAAAATTGAATAACGAGAGAGAGAGAGAGAGAGAGAGAGAGAGAGAGAGAGAGAGAGAGAGGAGAGAGATTGTTTGACAGATAAACATTCAATCGATTTGGGAGTTAATGTAACTTTGCGAATAACTTGGATTCGCAATGGGTGTGAAGTCTTTATGGTAGCTTAGTCGTATACTGTTCGATTTGTTTAATTTACCAGATTCTCTTTATTACGGGAAAAGTCACACTTGCAATCACAGAGTAACAAGTGCAGGAAAAAAGGAAAGGTACTGAGGCAGTTTCAATAAATGATGAACCTCTGGAGTGGTAATTTTCCGGCTCGTAATAAACACAGACAGACGGACAGATATCTGATAACGCATACCACACCTAAACTTAGAGGACACATTTCAAGTTGGTGCAGGACAAAAGCATGAAAACCTGAATGCACGACAAGTCCTGAACGTATACAGAAAAATGCGTCAGCAATAAAATAACTAATGTTTACAACGATTCACTGGTGCGGAGTTTCTTTGATTTACGATTAATGCCGTTGTGAGCTAACGAATAAACAAAACAATTACCAACAGAATGACAGTCACATCAACTCGATTCGTCAACACCCTGCTCAGTTTTCTCATTACTTCGACTAAAATGTAATTTCCCTAATAATTGATCATTCCAGTTCTTAAAAATATGCCTTCCACCCAGGAAAACGTGTCTATCGAGGGCGTCGCTAAGAGGACACTCAGAGAAAGTGGTGATCGGGGGGTACAGTGTAAAACGCTTTGAGGCCCACACGTGGGTCTTTCACCTTTCACCTTTAACCTTCACACACGTGCTGAACAAGAGAGAGACGTACTGCAAAGGTTTAAGAAACGGGTCTTGTTTTGGCATTCGCAGTGTGAGCAGTTGGCTTCTGTTGGACGTGTTCGATTTAACACAGTCTTCGCAAAATCTATGAACATCAAACACATTTTTTGATTGGGGGGTGAGGTGCGTGTGCGTGCGTGTGTGCGTGTATGTATGTATGTGTGTGTGTGTGTGTGTATGTGTGTGTGTGTGTGTGTGTGTGTGTGAGAGAGAGAGAGAGAGAGAGAGAGAGAGAGAGAGAGAGAGAGAGAGAGAGAGACAGAGAAGGCAAGAGTACTCTGCTCTCCTTCGGTAAATACAAGGAGAATATAATACACTGCTGTAAAACAGCCATTAGGAGAGGCGATGAAAAACTCGCTCTAGGCCGATACTCAAAGACCAAGGGTGAACTTTTAGTATTCTTTAACTTAACACTACTGAAATATTCGTCAAATTCCACTGATTAAATTCAGGTTGGTGTCAATCTTAACCAATTAAAATGAAGAATATATTTGGAGATTGCAGAAAGCAAGAAGACAAAGTGGGGACAATACTAAAATTGAAGTCAATGATACGAAAGGTTCAGGAAAGCAGCGAGGTTACCGGACTTCACAACCCTAATTTTTAATAAGGGCATAATTCAACTTTCAAAACGAAATTACATCCGAGAACAACATAGTTATCTGACTTCAAAATTGTTTTTGAAAAAAAAGAAGAGATAATTTGAAAAGACACCCAAGAAACGTTCCTGCTGCCGAACTAATGGGGAGGGGGGGGGGGGGAGGGAGAGAGAGAGAGAGAGAGAGAGAGAGAGAGAGAGAGAGAGAGAGAGAGAGAGATAAAGGAAGGATAAAGAGTGAAGCGAAAAATTGTTTCAGACGAACAACATTGAGAGTTATCAATTCAGGTGCCGCAAAATTTAGTAACATCAAGTGAGACAAAGACAAACGCCCCGATAGATACGGAATTGGATTGGATTGGATTGATGGTGTTTTACGGCCTATCAGCCTTTGTAGGCTATATAAGGCCAGTAAGCACGATAATCACTAGAACAGTTTAGAGTAAACGCAAATCAAGTCACGGTGTCCCTAGTTATTCGCCTCTTACGAATCGCGTAGGGAGACGCGGTGGGTCAATTCTTACCCCGAACCCACACGGGGAGATAGACACGGGAAAAGGAAACATTCTTCGCTTCACACTGGAACACGATTCGAGAAAGAAAGAAGAAAAACTAAAGATCCTCTTTACAAATCTTATTCGGGAGACGGCAATGATCGTTTGAAATCTACAGCGGCTGGAGAAATTTAGCATGAGACCAAACTCTCAAGGCCAGAAAGACTTCAATGGGATTTCCATCAGCAACAGTGAATGAAGCGAAACTAACAGAATCCACTTCACTGAAGAGATAACACGGCTGGTTCGGGGCTAACCATAGAAAGAGAGGAGTGACTACGGACTTATCTCTGAAAAAGAGGGCGTGCAAACCCTGTATAGCAACTTGTTTGCTGTGCTGGCACGTAAACAGAAAATGCTTCCTTTTCAAATCACTGACTACAAGATGCAAACGAGTTCGACATCGGTCAAATGCACTTTAACTCCCAACGTGCTGGCAAACATACACAAAAAACATTCTTAACATTTGGGATCTATAAAATTCTGTGACAAAAGCAATATCTGGCGAATTTCCAAAATCAACTGCTCGCCGCAGAAGCAAAACAGCTCGACATAACCTGATATTTCACATGTTGTGTAGGACACGCCACAAAACCGATGAAAAAGAAAGTGTGACTGGAACATGTCCCAAATGATTAAAGTTCACTTGAGGAAAACATGTCTGAAATGTTATTAACACTAGACTCCCAAGCATATGCACTGTGGACAGAAAAACATCTCTTGTGGTCAGATGTGCGTACCAAAATGTCACAGAAAGACGGTGGCGGAAGGCTAAGTATTATGTCAAATCCATCCAATGGTCGCCAAATTTCCGCACTAAATATAATGCACAGCCGTCACAGAAATTCTCTCTCTCTCTCTCTCTCTCTCTCTCTCTCTCTCTCTCTCTCTCTCTCTCACACACACACACACACACACACACGCAAGCATCCATACACCCACCCACCCACACACATACACACACACACATACACACACACACATACACACCCACCCACACACCCACACATACACACCCACGCACACATACACACAAGCGCCCCCCCCCCCCCCCCCCCCCACCCACACACACACACAACCATTGCGTGGTGCGGGTGACAATACACCCACAGTGTTTCCCAACTCGCTTCGATTACGGAAAATCGAGACATGATTGACACGTACTCCAACTAGCTCTCGCGATTTCGTGATAATGGCTGTACAAAGCCTGCGAAGGCTCATAAGCCATTACACTTCATTCATCAATTCATTCATTCACACACAGACGCACACATGCAAGCGCAAACAGACGCCCACACAGACAAGAGAACGCACATACACACAGACACACTTTAACACACTAAATGACAAGAAGCAAGAGCAAGCAATGTGCAAGGACATGCCATCACACCAGGAGGGAAGGAGGAGTGAAGACACAAAGACCCCGCATTCACACTCCCACAGAAGAGAAGGTGGCCGAACACACACCAACAAATCAAGCGTCACGTGCCGCCAACGAGCATCGACGAAAGTGGAGGGGGCAAGGAGTACTATATGATAGAGTACTCCTTGGGAGGGGGGCAAACAGCCACCACTGCTCAGATGCGCTGGCACTGGAGAGAGAGAGAGAGAGAGAGAGAGAGAGAGAGAGAGAGAGAGAGAGAGAGAGAGAGAGAGAGAGAGAGAGGAGAGAGAGAGAGAGAGAGAGAGAGAGAGAGAGAGAGAGAGAGAGAGAGAGAGAGAGAGAGAGAAAGAGAACTTGAGTGCGTATACATGTTTTGGTGCGCGCACGTGTGTGTGCGTGTGTATTCCACTCTGTGTGAACTAGAAAAAAAGCGCTGTGTAAACACGTGTGCATGCACGTGAATGTGCGCATGCGCACATAATAGATGTCTAGGTATAAATTATCTGCCTGATGTGCATCGGCGCTGAGGTGGAGAGAGAGAGAGAGAGAGAGAGAGAGAGAGAGAGAGAGAGAGAGAGAGAGAGAGAGAGAGAGAGAGAGAGAGAGAGAGAGAGAGAGAATATCAGAGGGAGGGGGGTGAGTGTTGAAGGTGGCAGCGTAGGAGACAAGACACAAATACTTAGCCGGAGACACAAGCATGCAACTCCACAGACAACGAGGCGAGGATGCCACTGCTTGTTTTGCTTACCCTTCTGCAGCTGGGAGACCCTCAGCTCAGCTTCGCCGAGTTTCTTGGCAACAGTCAGCTGTTGCTCTTGAAGTTGGCGCTCCTTCTCCGCAAACTGTCTTTGGAGTTCCCGCTCTTTCTCTTTGGCCCGGGCCTGCAGGGGAGCAGTGGGAAGCCATTGTCTTAGACCTCAGGGAGCAGAGGGACGAGGGGAGGGGGGGTGGAGTGACGCCAGAGGAGGGTAGCAGGCGACCAGGAGGGAGAAAATGAAGCTACCGTTAGGCGCAACGCCAGCCGCCGACTGCAGTCGCTACCTGAGCAGGACATCCCATAAGTAATAAATAACAATGCCGTTCTGCCCCCTGATGGGATATATATACACACACACATGCAGGCTGGGCTAGGTTATAGGGTTGATCTCATTCTGTCAGCCCAGGTCCCGTGATTGATCTGGGGGTGGGTGGGTTGTTCCTGCTGTCTGCTAGAGACAAAGAACGAGACAGAGAGAGAGGTAGAGAACTTTCATCGAGCCCCGGTCGAGCCAGGCAGCACGGAGTCATCTATCTATCCATCCATTCTCCCCCTCCTCATGGATTTCCCTCCCCCATCTCCTTGACTGGGTCCCCCTCAAACTTTGAGAACTTTTGCAGGAGCTATCCGAGGCAAGTTGCATGCCAGCGACCGCTCCGTGCTATCAGATTGTTTCAGCCTGGTCCTCCCGCCACCGCGCGCTTCTCTGAAGGGACTTCATTTGATGGTATTGCATTTTCACTTGGCCGGTGAACCGTGACGGCGCCTCCGCCTCGCCGAGCTATGGGGGTAGGGGTGAGGCGAAAGGGGGGAGGGGGGCAGGACGGAGGGATGAGGGAGAAAGGGGGGGGGCATTAAAGAGAGTAGGCAAGACAGGAGTGAGAAATGAAGGGGGCCGGGGAAGGGAGGGGGGGGGAGATGGGAGGTAGACGGGGGATTGAAGGGGGATACTAGGCAGAAAGACAGACAGACAGGCAGGCAGGCAGGAAGGCTGGGAGACAGTAAAGCTCAGTCCCCACTGATTGAAAAGTTGCCTCGTTCTCTCCTCCGCGAGTTGTGAAACTCGTTCAGAAGTTGCCCTCTGAGAAACCACGATGGGTTGAAGCACTCCATCAGCTCCGGTGGCATTCCTTTGACTTCACATCCCTCTCCCATCCTGCTCGAGTGGACTGATCAAGCCGAGGAGTGAAGCATCCCAGACCTTCACGCACAAGACGGTCCACCGTGCCATCACAGCGCTGTCGCAGAGCTAGCAATCGGAAAGTCGCCAGCAATGCCACTCCCTCTTCTACAAGCACGAAACGAAATAAAAAAGCTTCCTTAATTTCGACCAGATGGCAAGAAAGATGAAGAGCAAAACAGGAAAACGACCGCCGAAACGTACGGCGCATTTTTCTAGGGGTAAACTCACAGAAAAAACCCATCTCGTTGCGTCGCTCCAGGTCAGTGCAATAGGAATTCCCAGCTTTTTCGTCTCGTCTCCTAACCTACGATTGCCTGAGCGCCATAACTCCCGGCCCACGACAGATGGAACGATTCTTGGATGAGGAGGGCTTGGCCGCCTCCCTGTGAAGCGCTGATGCACTGATAAACTCGATCTGTGATTTACTGTTCGACACAGGGCCCAGATAGGGCTGGCTTATTGCGTGCTGGAATGAGGTGCCACAGATCATTAAAACTTCCTGCCGCAGCAGCTCAGATTGGCTTGTCGCTACATCGCCGCCCTTATCAAGCTCAGGTCTCGGTAGGGCGCAACAGTCGCAGACCGTTTCTTGGTCCAAGCCCTGGCAGTGAGGCAGTTGCACATCTGTGGAATCAATCATAACTCTGCCTCGATGGGCTTCAGCGGCAGGCCTAACTGAACCTCGCAGCTGGGGCCGTCTATGCCCATTGGCAGCCCGGCAGAAAAAACACAGCGCCCAACACAAATGTAGGTGTGTAAATGGAAGAGCGCGGGCCAGTCAGTGTGTAAGCACCTTCTGTGCAAATAGATATTGTGCCTGCCGCCCCGTTTGTTGATCTGGCGCACTTGATGAGTCCGCGTGCAGCTGTCATCAAAAAACAAGTTTCCTCAATTTCCTAGCCTGGCTCGGCAGCTTTTCGCCTTCATTGAAAAGGACCCCGTTTTATCTCGATTCAGTCCCTGGGAATTGTCTCGAGTCAGCACGTTCCGTGACGCACGAAAAAGCGCGACCACTTATCTATAATTATAGATCTGGAAGGAATTTTCTTCATCTCTTTTATCTGTACGCACCCACCCCTATCAATTGTCAATACGAAAACATCCTAAGGTGGCTACGGTGCACGTGTACAAACTAAAACTCCTTCATCACATTAGTCTAGAGGAAAAACGTTCGCCCAAAGGGCGGAAGAAGGAAAGGGAAGGATGGGTGGGTGCGTGAATAGTTTCTACAACATAAACAGCTCGAGAAGTAATTAAGTCCCCCCAAAAGATTCTTTCAAATGATTTATCATTAACTGCTTTTGTCCAAAACTTACTCCGTTTACTAGGAACATTTGTGTTTTCTTTACATTGAAAAGAACATGATATTACTCACTGAGCCATACACAATGAATCTCACAGCTATCCTCAACGCCAAGAAGTACAGCGAAAATCGGTGGGGGCCACATCCGACAAATGGACAGGCAGCATCCAAAGCAAGAAGGAAGAGGTGGCCAACACCCGACTGGAGGCCCTGCACAGCAAGGGGGCGAAGGGCAGCGCGTGTTTTAGGGGCCACTGCGGGCCCCTAGAATCTCCCAAGGCTCCCCTGATCACCGCGTGATGGGGTGCCCTTTGATTCGCGGCCCCTTTTTTCGCGCGCCCACGACTGTCACGGAATCAATCGTGCAGTCTCGCTCCTCGAGCACGGCGATCGGCGGCAATCAGGCAAATTGACGCCAGCACCCTCGAGTCCGTCTGGCGAGACCGGGTCTCTTCCTTGGAGGAAACTATTTCATTGGTTTTAATCGAATGATTTGGCGCCCGGAACGCGCGCCCGCCGCTTAAAACCTATCTGGCGGGTGATTTGTGGCCGCGGGGCAGCGGCGCCAGTCAAGCGACAAGCCCGAGTGCTGCGTCCTCCCCATTCCGCATCCAAGTCGGACCCAGCCCCATTCCTGCCATCTTCCCAGTCAGATCCCCTGACAATCGCTTCTTTTATTTCGATGAGACGGCCGACCGCGGGGGAATAGCCGATAATCTTATCGATGATTTCCTCCGCGTTTTAAACAAATGACTAAAAAGTCCCATCCGCACAAGCCGCCTGGCCGCGCCAAAACTAACGGGAAGCTGCCACGGAGCTGAGTTACTGCTTCGTGAAAGCCGATCTGCTTGGCCACTCGTTTTTCCATTGGTCCATTCGATTCGATGGCTACCCTCCGCCAGGGAGAGGGAATGGTATTGCGATGCCACTCAACTCGCCGATGATAAGGAGGATCTGGCTCCGACTCGCTCTATCTCCACCACCGGCAGGACGCAACATCAACTTTTGAAAGAAGAAGAAAAAAGTCGGAGAGCTCTTCCCGAGAGCGAGCAACGTCAAGCTACACCTGTTGCAACTTTGGCTCGATGCATCATTCGATTATGCATGGAAATGATAAGTGTCGGCTCGCCTTACGTCTCCTATTTCGCCAGGACATTGGAGCCGACAGAGAGCGAGAGAGAGAGAGAGAGAGCGAGAGAGAGAGAGAGAGAGAGAGAGAGAGGGGTGGTGGTGAGAGAAAGAGCCCCTTTGCAAGAGACTGTTTCAAAGTATGTCGAGACTGCATGATTAACACAAGAGTTCAGAAACGTTGAGAGAGAATCAATTAAGAGGTTAGAATTCCTCAACTTAGGATTAGTTTCTCAGCTGCCACATGTTTTTGCACTTAAGTAATTGCAAATCGATCCACATTCCAAAGAGGAAGAAACGTATTCCTCTGAAGTGCCACAACCGTGACCCCTACAATGGCCTTTGTGATTTTGCAAGACATCTGAACTTAACTATTTCTCAATACAACGAGAAAAGAATTATTCTGTATCTATGCATATTGTATTCAGAGTAATTTATCATTTATTGGATGGCAAAAGTTTTCATTACAACAGATAAAAGGAAAGGCGGTTTTCCCCCATGCCAATCACTTATCAGAAGAGCTAGCAATGCCTGGGACTGTCAAGGAATGACTTTTAACCCAAATGAACATCACAAAGGAAATAATTATATTGACAGACGGGTGGAAGGAAAAGAAAAAGGGGGGGGGGGGGGCTATGGAAGTGGAATAATTTAATTGAAAGGGGGTGGGAGGGGGCTGTGGTGGGAGGGGGGAGAGCGAGGAGTGAGTTAAGTTAGGGTAGGGTTGTTGGAGAATAGAAATCATCAACAGATAAAACAAGGCAGTAAAGAGAAATACAGCTGGGATACAGCGTGGCACTAAAGGGCACGGTTACATACAGGCTGGAAGACAGCAAGGCAAAGCCATGTCAGTTAGACAGATCCTCACCTCGGCTGTGGCCTCCAGTCGCTCTTCATGTTCCCGAAGCTTGTCTTTAAGCTGCTTTATGGTCACCTCTGCAAGGGGAGAATAAGGCACTACATAAGGAATCGATCAGAAATATCATAGCAAGCCATCAAACACCGCCGAGCCAGCGGCATAAGGCAGAGCAAGGGAAAAATCATTAACAGAACGCCGGGCGTAAAAATCAATACTTGTGTATATTCATACCCCCATCATCCGTACGCATTGATACCGAACTGGGGAGGGGACCTGGCAGACGCCATCTGTGGAGCGACAGTGGACGTGGTGTTGCAGTCCCCAGTCCCTCGCCGCTCACTTCCACTCCGCCTACCGTCTCGGCAGAGCTCCCCAGGCACTGGGGCTCGAAGTGGCGCCTGACATACAGACGTTCAGACTCAAAGAGGGGTCAACTGCCCAAACCCTGACTGGCGGGTGGGTTTTTAATTCAACTTGCCTTCACGCCCACAGGGCCACAGCAGCAAGTATCTTTGTAAAACGATCATTCCACAGTCTATAAACACGGCCGCCATCATCCCACGACAATTTCGTGCTGCACAGTTACACGTGGGACAACTTGGCAGGTTGCTGGATGAAAGCAGCGAATTACTTGATCACCGTTCACAAGTGTTCAATCTCAAGTTCCATATGAATAGGAAACAGGGGAGAAATGGTGCTTGCCCTAGGGAGGAGAGGTGGGGATAATGACGGGTTCAGTTTTGGAGGTGATGTTAGCTGGAGACGGAGGAGGTTGAGGGGTGTGCTCTATGTAGGTGCGGGCAGTGAATTTCAAGAAAAAGCACCACTTGAAACTAGATATGCACTCAATTGCAGTTGACAGTCACTCTAATCCTTCTTCTGTCTGTCTGTCTGTCTGTCTGTCTGTCTGTCTGTCTGTCTGTCTGTCTCTCTCTCTCTCTTTCTCAAACACCCACACACACTGACGGATAGGCAGACTAACACTCAAAACACACACACACACACGCACACACACACGCACGCACGAACGCACGCACGCACAAACACACACACACACGCACACACGATCAGACCAAAATCTGGACACTGTTACAGCGCCACCTTCATTTCACCACATTCATGGCGAGTGGTGTGTGCATGCATGTACACGTAGATCGAACGGACGCTGAAACTGGCCCCCGCCATATTACACAGATGCGCGCTGGCCCGAGGAAATCGATATTGCTGATTTGACATCATCAGCCGGACGTGCGGCATCAATGCATCGACGGGGTTCAATGGCTGCGATCTGCTGAGCGAGGTGAAGGCCGTGGGCACCATCTGGCCATCGATCAGCTGAGCAACAGCGTGTCAGTTTGTCCCTTTCGCCCCTTCCCAGCACTTTCCTCCTGCACCAATATACATCGACCAGGGCCAGCTGCACGCACACAACGCGCGCGGTCACAATCTCATGCTGTTTCTATTGCTCTGGCTTCCCGCCACTACCGCTATACAGCCGGCCTCGGCTCCCTTCTTTGTCCCTCCCAAGCTAAAACGCCTTAAAATGGAAAAACACGCGTTCGAAATCGATGACTTCTCGATTGAAGAGTGCCTTGTTGTCAGGTTTGGCTAATCCAGAATCCTTCTTCCTGAGAAAGTCGAATGTGGTTTTTTTTTGGTCCTAGAGCGACGACCCTGGCCACAGCTGTTTGTGAACCAAGTAGCCATTGCTGTAGAGAGAGGCTGGGTGCTGGTGCTAACGTTGCGACTGATTACTCGCATGGCGATTTTTGGGCTAGGAATTACGGCTGTTCCATCATTAACTGTATATGAGTTACCACGACAGCAGCTTCCTCTACAAATCGTACTGACCTCGTAGCCATCGCTATCTGTCTACTACAATCAATGCTACGAAAGCTTAGGTCCCACAGCGATCGTGTAAGCTGTTTTCTATGCATCTATTATGGATACGACTATTCAGCCTCAACAATCACAGAAGGGGAAAGAAAACTTATTGTTCGCCGCTTCCTCTCTGATGTCGGGCAGCTCGTTGTCACAAAAAATGACGCAGTGTGGACCAGAACTGTGTGGGAAACGCGGTGTGGGAACCGCCGTCTACAGAGTTTATTTTGGTTTTTCTTCTGGTCAGATTGCATTCCTCTCGCTATTCTCTCCTCTGTTCACGGACGAAACTGTCCCTAAAGGTAAAAATGGTGAAGGCGACTTATGACCTTTGTCTGAGACTCAAACCACTTTACCTCCTCACCTCTTTACATACGTATTTATTGCAAGATTCAAGGCGATCGCCTCCCCAAATTTGGGAGCAGGGTGCATGACAAAAAGAGCAATGTCGTTTTTCTCAGTGAGGCAGGCTTTCACTGTATTTCATTCACTTCCAAACCTTTACAGCAATACATCGATTCATGAGCAGATTAGTACGAAATCTGACGATGTTTAGAGAAAGAAACTACACGTTAAGTTGACAATGAAATCTGTCTTGCGTCGGTTTGTTACTTGGACATTTTTACTCATCGTCTCCACGTGACCAATTTGAACAGTGCCGCAAAAACGGCGTCGTATTCTTTATTACTTACATAGGCAGGCGCGCGCACACGCACATTGTGGGCCGCCTTCCGTTCAAGCAAGCTTAAGCTCACAGCGGGAGAACGGCAAAAGAAAAAAGAGCGCTAAAACGTAGAGAGGATCGTGTGGGAGGGAACCCAGCGGGTCGTCAGGCGACGCCGTGGATGGGTAGGTAACGACAGCTACTCGTGTTGAAAAGAAGCAGCTCGAAGCACTGGACCTATGGTCAACGCGCCGGGTGAGACTTAGCAAGAATAGATACAAAGGCGACAGTCGGATCCATTTACTTTTCTATTCACTACATTCAGCTGTCGGTACGTGAGTCGATTTACCACGAGTGATAAATCCCGACGATACCACACAAGCAACCTTTTTTTTCTCTTTTTTTTTGGGGGGGTGGGGGGTGGGGTGGGGGTGGGGGGCAGGGAGGGTGAAGTGGTGGTGTGTGTTTTGGAATGAACTATTCATTTCAATGACGTCTAGGGGAAAATGGTCCTCATATTTCAGCCGTGGAAGAAATAGAGGCGCAAAAAGCCGCCCATGTCAAGTTAACGGCCTCCCATGCAACAAAGCAATCGTTGAATAAATAGCCAGGCGTCGATGGACACGGGCGGGAAGTCAGGGCCGTGTCCACAGTTACCCACACAGGGGGAAGTGCGACACGGGGGCGGGCAAAAGGCGACGAGGGAGCGAACGGAAAGCAATCCATGTCGCCATCGATCCGACATCCGCGCTCGCATCGATCCCAGCTCTTCTCTCGCTGGATCAAATCGGGCAGCGCGGGCTGCAGAATGGGAGGTAATTGTGCTACTAAACACCTCTTTCTCCCCCATTCTCTCGGACCAGAGAAGGCAGCCTCAGTCGCCATCACCCGCGGCGCACTCCCCCGTCTTCCTGTGGGTGAGGTGGGGTCTGGGGTACAATTGGGCTCCTGCATAGTAGCGCCCGCCCTCTTCCTTCCTTCCTACCTAGGCCCAGTCACGGGGGCTGCCGACAGATGGATAGCTATCGATCCCTCAGGAAAAACGGCATGGGTGTGGACCGCCGAGTTGCGCTGGCGAACTCTCTATACCCTGGCTCAGCATCATTGGCTCCATCGACCGGTGCGATCGACCTTCCAGGGGCCTCCCATACATCGAGTTCGCGGATTCGGCGCCAACAAAAACTTACTAATACACCAGCAGCAAGGACAATATTTGAGAAGTTTTCGGGGCCAGCCGGCGGCTTCGATAACGGCCGACAGGATCGCCGGTACAATGGGTCTCCGTTTGGGCAATCGATACGAAAAACGTCAGCCCCTTTTAATGCACTCACGAGGCGCTGCCCGAGCACATCAAAGCAGAAATGCGACGACAAGACAGGATATGCACGCCATCGGGACATGTTTGTCACGGCGCTGGCCACGGGGCCTGGATCAATGGTGAAGTAACAGACCAAGTCTAAATTTGCACGTCAAACATATCCACCGTCTTGCCTGTGTGACTAGGTTAGGCTACACCATCACGCGGTGATTTCCTTCCGAGGAAAAAAGGAGACCGCACAAACGTTGTCGCCAGGCCTTTGTTTAGCGGGACAAATGGCTCAATAATCACTAGATGCGGAATTCCAACAACATGCATTAGGAAGACCCCTTTCTTCAAAGCATCTTCCCTAAAGAAAAACAACCAACCCCAAACTTCTTCGTTGTGTTGATCAATAGAGCGTGGATTCCAACGTGGAAGTCTACACCATTTATAGAAATGTTGGGAATAGTTGAACATCCCCCCCCCCCCCCCCCCCCCCCCAAAAAAAAAAAAAAAGAAGAAAGAAAGAGAAAAAAGATTCAACCCATTTCTAGATCGAAGCTCTTAGCAAAAGCAACCAGCTGTGAACATGCAGCGACGACGTAAGGGGGAAGTTATTGATTTCTTGCAAATCCACGGTGAAAAGCGTCGGCCAGCCGAAATTAAAAGCCTTCAAGACATTCACACTGATCTGTTATCTCGACACAGTACGTGTACAGGGTAAACATTGTCTCAAGGCGTAGTTGGCCCTAACCTTCAAGCGGGGGGCTGGTCGCCTTGAATCCATTGTGGTAATGAATCATAAACCAACGCTCTCTCAGCACTGCTTATAGCTCAAATCAGCGCAGTGTTCGACACAGAAAAGACAAGGACAAGAAAGAGAGTAAATGGCAAGAAAGAGGAGTAGATAAGGAAAGAGGAAAGAAACGAGAAGATTGCGTAAAGGTGAAGGCAGGAGAGATAACGAAACTGAAGCATAGAGGAGAGGAGAGGAGAGGAGAGGAGAGGAGAGAAGAGGAGAGGAGAGGAGAGGAGAGGAGAGGAGAGGAGAGGAGAGGAGAGGAAAAGGAGAAGATTGCGTACAGGTGAAGGCAGGAGAAATAACGAAACTGATGCATAGAGAGGAAAGGAGAGGAGAGGAGAGGAGAGGAGAGGAGAGGAGAGGAGAGGAGAGGAGAGGAGAGGAGAGGAGAGGAGAGGAGAGGAGAGAAGAGGAGAGAAGAGGAGAGGAGAGGAGAAAGGACAGGAGAGGAGAATGGAAAGGACAGGAGAGGAGAGGTGAGGAAACGAGTGGAGAGGAGAGAGTAAAGGACAAAAGAGATGAGGTGAGAAGAAGAGAGGAAAAGAGACGAATGGAGTGGAGAGGAGAGGATAGGATAGGAGGTGAGGTGAGAAGAGAGGATACGAATGGAGTGAAGTGGAGAGGAGAGGAGTAAAGACGAGAGGAGAGGAGAGGAGAGGAGACAGCAGAGCACAGCGGAGCACAGAAGAACAGAGCACAGCAGAGGAGAGCACGGCAGAGGAGAGCACAGCAGAGGAGAGCACGGCAGAGGAGAGCACGGCAGAGGAGAGCACAGCAGAGCACAGCGGAGCACAGCAGAGGAGAGCACAGCAGAGCATAGCGGAGCACAGCAGAGGAGAGCACAGCAGAGGAGAGCACAGCAGAGGAGAGCACAGCAGAGGAGAGCACAGCAGAGGAGAGCACAGCAGAGGACAGCACAGTAGAGGAGAGCACGGCAGAGGAGAGCACGGCAGAGGAGAGCACGGCAGAGGAGAGCACGGCAGAGGAGAGCATGGGGAGAGCACTGCAGAGGAGAGCACAGCAGAGGAGAGCACAGCAGAGGAGAGCACAGCAGAGGAGAGCACAGCAGAGGAGAGCACAGCAGAGGAGAGCACAGCAGAGGAGAGCACAGCAGAGGAGAGCACAGCAGAGGAAAGCACAGCAGAGAAGAACAAGCAGAGGAGAGCACAGCAGAGGAGAGCAATGCAGAGGAGAGCACAGCAGAGGAGAGCACAGCAGAGGAAAGCACAGCAGAGAAGAACAAGCAGAGGAGAGCACAGCAGAGGAGAGCACGGCAGAGGAGAGCGCGGCAGAGGAGAGCATGGGGAGAGCACAGCAGAGGAGAGCACAGTAGAGGAGAGCACAGCGGAGCATAGCAGAGGAGAGCACGGCAGAGGAGAGCACAGCAGAGGAGAGCACGGCAGAGGAGAGCATGGGGAGAGCACAGCAGAGGAGAGCACAGCTGAGGAGAGCACAGCAGAGGAGAGCACAGCAGAGGAGAGCACAGCAGAGGAGAGCACAGCAGAGGAGAGCACAGCAGAGGAGAGCACAGCAGAGGAGAGCACAGCTGAGGAGAGCACAGCAGAGGAGAGCACAGCAGAGGAGAGCACAGCAGAGTTGGGAGGAAACGAGGGCACAGGACAGAACGGAGAAAGGATCCCAGGGAAAGCAGAGAGGAATGTGAACACAAAGTAAAAGACAAGGAGAAGACAAACGGAGAGAGACGACGAGCTGTGATTGAGTGGAAGGAGCAGAGATGGAAGGAGCAGAGATGGAACGAGCGAAAAGACAAGGCGAGAAAAGAAATAGAGGAGGAAGTAGAAATCAGAGTCAGAGAATAGAGAACGAGGAGAGAAAAGAAGCGTGGAAAGAGAATAGTAAGAGAAGAAGCGTAAACATCGAGGTATGAGAAGATACGAGACGGACAGGTGAAAAGGAGAGAGAGAGAGAGAGAGAGAGAGAGAGAGACAGAGAGAGACAGAGAAAGAGAGAGAGAGACAGAGACAGAGACAGGGAGACAGAGAGAGAGAGAGAGAGGGGGAGAGAGCAGCCTACCTGAGAGAAGACAGCCAGGGTAAAGAGCATAAAGACTTGCTGCCTAGTCTCAGTCTGGTACCTGTTGATTAATTGGGATTGATTGGCCTGAGTGGCAGGCGTCCCCCCAATATCTCAGGCAGCCGCCACGGAGGAACATACGGATATATTTAAGGCGACAATTGATGGGACCATGTCACCAGTCCATGACAAATACCGCGATCAATCTCAAGAACAGCATCCGCATTCAACCCCACGCTTTGGAGATGGGCGGTTTGCTTAAAGGATTTCTCACACATGAATTTAGGTGAGTAATCACAAGTTTGGCTAGACAAACTCCCGTAGAGGAAAAGAAGCCCCGGGAGACATTGAACGGCCGTGCAGCACACATTTCTCTGATCCCCTTGCTCCGTGAGAGCGCGGTCATTCGGGCTGGATCGGCCAAAGCCGGCAAACATCGGGCCCTGTTTGCTTCCGCATGGAGGATCCATCCAGACAAACGATATTAGCAGCAATTGACAGGGCCCAGCCAACAATCGAACAGTCAGTTGACAACAGAGGACGCCGCCTGAAGAGGACGGCAAAAAATGCCTGCGTTGTCTTCATACCAGGACGAGGTTAGGGATGGAGAGGTGAGAGGGTTGGAAAAAAGTGGGTCTGCTGACGATTGAAGTATTTGTATGGAAGTTTCAATGCTTTCGACCACGGTTAAAAAAAGAGACAGAGATTGAGGGAGGGAAAGGGGGGGAGGCGGGGGGAGGGGGGGGGGGGGCAAACGAAAGAGAACAACGCCTCAGATCGAAGTCACGTACTCTCACGATGAGGTAATGGCTGCTCAGAGTAAACAGAAGCACCTATCACAGCAGCGTCAGCAGAGACAGCCATGCAGCCAACTCCAGTACTGAGCCCAGATTGGCTCAGCACTTCCCAATGGGTGTCGCCGTGATTACGTGATCCCTTTGGAATCCAGCAAAGTGTGGGACGCATCAAATCCGCTACAGCATCAATACACAGGATTAGTTGGCCTCCCTTCTCCATGCTACAGAACACATTCTTCCTCAGACAACAGGCACAAAGAGGGCTTAGGCTTCGAGCTCTGTGAGTTTAAAAAATCTCTCTCTCTCTCTCTCTCTCTCTCTCTCTCTCTCTCTCTCTCTCTCTCATTAACGTAACATCGCTTACAGCAATTGTCAACAGTTGACAAAAAGCAGATTTCGCCCTGATGTGTTCTAATTATAGGCTGCGCTTCCAGGACGAATGATAGGCCACACTAATTGATGAACTGGCATTTGATGAGATCAGCCACTGCTCCATGCATTCCACGGGAAATTTCACCTGTAGCATGCCAACTATCGCTCGGGCGAAACACTGCCTAGACAGAGCTGGTGGGGAACGGTAGGAAACGGAGGCAGTAGAAAAAGAAGAGCGGGGAGGGAGAGAGGGGAGAGGATGCGGTAGATGAGACAGAGAGGAGAGGGGAGACGACTGAAGAGAAAGAGATCGGAAAGGAGGTAGTGGAACAGAGAAGGGAGGGGAAGCGATTGAAGAGGAAGGAAGGGGGGGGGGGGGGGGGGCGGTAGAAGAGACATTGAAGGAAGGGAGAGGAGGCGACTGAAGAAGAAACGAGGGGAGGAGAGGCGGTAGAAGAAGAAAAAGAAGAGAGAAGGAGGGGGGATGAAAGACAAAGAGAGGGGAGAGGAAGTGGCAGAAGAGACAGAGAGGGAAGGGGAGGCAACTGAAGAGGAAATGAGGAAAAAAGGTAGCTGGCAGTAGACTGAAAAGGCGCCCAGAGGGCGAAGGGAGAGGATAGAAATGATGGAAAAGTGAAAGGGGGGGGGGCAAGGGGGTGAAGATAAGGGGGGAGGGTGGGGAAGGGGAGGGGGCGACAAGGGGGTGAAGATAAGGGGGGAGGGGGGAAGGGGACAGCCCCACTCCAGCCAATTTCACGAGATGAAATTGATAGTTTGCAAACTACTCCCAGAGTGCACACACCGCTCCTGTCCTCGGCTCTTCTCTCTGCTCCTCCTTTCTCAGGGCACCTGGATTGGCACAGCCACAGACTGGAAAGGGGTGAGGGGGTGGGTGGGGTGGAGGGGGTGTTCTCGCCTGGAGGGGGGGGGGGGGGGGGGGCTGGGGAAGGGGACAACCCTGCAGGCTCCCACAGAAATGTCCCCGATACAAGGTACACATATGGGCCCGTCCCAAGCTACATTCCTCTGTGAAGGAATTTCAATCCCAACCTTCGCTTCCCGCGGCGCAGGTCAAACAAGATTTTGAAACACAAACACGACACAAATGATGTAATCGCCCCCCAAAGCAGAATTGCCTTTCACTGATCAAAGGGAAAATATTTGCTCTTGGGCGTGTTGGTTTTTAGCAATCCTTGGTGGGTGAGGGCGCCGTGTCTGATCCGATGCCTGACTGATGCATTCTGCCATCACCATCCCAGATCTGGCCATCATCAAACGCCGTCACTGATAAATACTTGCCTGGATTAGGCGCCTGTCTGCCCCGCCACGGCCCTCCCCCCCGGTCAGGCTTGGGGCACCATGGGAAGGCACAGGGAAGGGGTGGGGTGGTGGAGAGAGAAAATGACGCCACCACCCAAGAGATGCACACTTCTCAGCAACCCCGAAACTTATACAAAGAAACTGACAGTGATCGTTCATGTCATTCCCATCACGGCCTGCCCATTCTGTGCAGAGAATGAGGTTGCAGTCCAAACCAGCTGCACGCTTCAGTGCAACTCGCTCTACACAGGGGGAGGAGGCCGCTCTACACAGGGGGAGGAGGCCGCTCGAAAACCGATTCGCCCGTTCTCGGACCTTCTCAAGCTGACAAATCGCAAGGAGGGCCACATGAATGCGAGATCAAATGTCACGCGTAGCTAATTTTCAGCGCTAGGCACATCGGCAGTGTCTCCCCCCAATAACACATCCTCGTCCTCTTTTCAGACTACATTACTTAACACTAGCAGTGTAGCACGGGACCTCGGAAAAAATAACCAGCTCCTCTGTCAATGTGACTGAGCCTAGTTCGAAAGATTATTCTTACTCACATCACAGTCGTCACTATTTTCGGGTGACGGGCGGTAGAGTGGGGGTAGGGATTCGGAGGTGAACTTTCCCTTTCGAAACATTCAGTGCGATCCATGCAGGAGTACGAAAGAATCCATTTTATGAGTCATTTCAACACCATTACACTACTCTCACAACAGTTCACAACCCTTTACCAATGGCCACTTCAGGATCTCTGCTGTCCCTGTCATTTCCCTCGATCTATCCCCTTGCAATCGCCTCATGAAATATTCCTAGCCACTGCATTCTCCCAAACCACAGGGCGGACGGGAGATGAATAATGTTCTGACGGCCAGCTACCGCCGCAACACACACGGCGAGCACCCGTTAACTCTGCGCGAGGGCTTTAAAAGCCCCTATCAAGTTTGATCACAAGGACTTGGGATCGATAAAAGCCGCGAAAAAACGCATGTCTCCCATCGATGGGGTGCGAAAGCTCAGGCTCTTTATGGGGTTGACACTCGGCGACGCTGGCGGCCGAGCAGGCGAGAAATGCGGCCAGAATGGACGTGGATACCAAAAAAGGGTGGGAGAGTGAGAGTGAGAGAGAGAGAGTGAGGGGAAATGAAGGCAGCAAAAACACAGCCCCAGAGTGATTCACGTGCGAAAGGGCGACAAGCGGTGAGGCGAAAGCTGCGCTTCCCCGCGGGGAGAAGGGGGGTGATTTGAAATCAATTAATAATCTGCTGAAGTTTTAAAAGCAATCCGGGACAATATTGGAGCCCGGCCTAGGTTAATCAAATTTACTCTTCCTATTGAGCGTGTGTAGGGCCACCTCCCCTGTTGACACAGTGAGCGGCAACTTTTCCCCAGCACGGCCCATCCTGCCCTCCACCGGCACTGCCACACAGGAGCTAGGGAGGGTGGGTGGGTGGCGGTGACAGACGGGAGAGGGGGACGACGGGGACAGGAGGTTGCAAGAACCCCCACCCACCCACCCCCTTCCTCACCAACCTCACACCCCCCTCAGCACCTCTACGTCCTCCCTGACTGCTCCCAGCTCTACCAGTCATTTCGGGCCATTGATTCCACATCTACAGCTGAGGCTCTTGAAGAACCCTTGCTTTCTTCTCACCCACTCACTCCCACCCCCTCGCAGAGCTGGCTGCTGCCGGAGGCACGGTGCCACAGTGACGGCACGAGGAGTGGAGAGAGAGGGAACCAAATAGCGCCGCCCAAAGCCCTCACATATTTATGAGAGCGTTGTGCTCCTCGCTTTCTGCTCCATCCCAAGTCGAGCTATTTATAGGTGTGGGGCCGCATCAGTGAGCGGTGTTCGCTTGGGTGTCACCGTGGCGGGCGCGCTCGCTCACTGCAGAAGCCTCTGTCTGACTGGCTACAGGGGGAAAGGCAACCAGGGGAAGGACGGGAAGGGGTGAAAGACGGGAAGAAGGCGAGCGCAGGGAGGGGTAGGGGAGGGAGGGAGACGGGATTGAGGGAGGGGGGAGTGGAGACAGGCAGGAAGGGAATAGGATCAGAAAATGGCGATGGATGGGCAGAGGCGAATCCCTACCAGGTGCTACAGAAAGCGTCTGACATAGCTCTCCCAGCCAACTCTGGGTCCGGAGCAGGAGTGGGAAGCCCTGGGCTGGCCGCAAACTGAAGAAGGGCGCCAGAAATGGCCGACTTCCACTAGTTCTGTGCCCAGATGGCGGCAGGGAAGACATACTGCTTTGATCCCCGATCGGCCATCTTGTTGAGCACACCAGTGATCAGCCTTGAGTTGGCTGCGGCGGCTGGAGCCGAAGATAGCTGCCGCTAGAGAGGGAGAAGGGGAGAGGAAGAGCACGAGAGGGAGAAAGAGAGAGAGGCAGACCCGCCCGACATTCTTACACGCGCTGGAGCGGCAATATCCTGAGACCAAGTGGAGAGTGCTACACGACAGGCTGTGCTGTCACGGAACATTGATTCCACGGTGCTTGGGTTAGGGCACTTCAGCGGGAGATTTGCAGGGGGGAAAGAAAGCCTTAGAACTCCTCCACTCACTCATGCTGAATGGAAGCTGGTCTACTGTGGAGTCGGCAGAGACTGCTATGGCTGGTGCCAAGGATGGGACTGCGAGAGGGAGGAGGAAGAAAGAACGACCAAGACTCTGCCTCCCAGTTGTTCTATGGGATTAGCTTACCCTCCAAAGAAGTGTGCTTGCATCCGAACGGAACTGCATTCTAACTGTACTATTTCATTTCAACGCTGACCTATTCGTTCACAGCAATACATCTTCGCCTGGCAGGAAAAGTACTGACCCACATAGCACAGCAGAGCTATTATATTTTTACAACCCCGCATCCCCCTGATGTGCGACAAAAACGACAAAGGTTTTTCGCCGGGAAAGGGAAGTCATCAGATGGTAATTGAAAGCAGGCCTGGGAGTAGAATCGATGTTGCAATGCCAGCTCAACCATTAGCAATCATCTCCAATCAATTGCCCATCCACCCACTGACACGCACACCCAGAGTGATCTCTGCCTACTGCAGCAACAGCAGCAGCAGCTCAGTGACAGAGACAGTCTGCAGAACCAACATTGCCTTGCGCATCCTCACCCCTGTCTCTTGCACAGCACCCCCACAGCGTGATCGCTGCCTACTGCAGCAACAGCAGCAGCCGAGGGACAGATGCAGTCTGATAGGAGAACTAACGTTGCGTTGTGCATCTTCACCCCCACCCGTCTCGAAATGCACTCGATCCTCGGAGTAACGCCCCCCAATCTCATGCATTCTCTGCCATCTGGACTGACTCAAGCGGCAGGTACATTTTCCCCGGCGCAGAAAGGGGAGGGAGGATAAGTGAAACCGTAATGTCACTTTAGTTCACTCAGACACTCGGAAAGAAACCACGAGCACATACATAAATACATCAATGTCAGCCTGGACTAGCGGCATCCGAAGCTACTCCTCCTCCCGAACCATTAATCCTCTCGGCGCGGTGTAGCTCCTCTATCACTGTCTGTGCTCTACCTGGCTGCAAGGGGTACAGGATTGGACTGGGCCTCAGTCACAGCTAACCCTTTTAAGCTAGGCTGTCCCCGCATCCCCCCCCCCCCCCCACATACCCCCCGACTCCCTCCTTAGTCCGCCTCTTTGCCCCCACATCAGTCCTTGGCATTAGCAAACACCTGTCTCAGTTTGGGACAGATACCCTTCTTGTTGTACCCTCTGACTCGTTAACAACTGTTTCCAAATGAAAGCTGAGCTTCTGGTGATGTATCGAGTCCAAGTCCCCGAGGTCTCTCCTCAAAAGTTTGCTCCCCCTGTGAAGTGTGTGTGTGTGTGTGTGTGTGTGTGTGTGTGTGTGTGTGTATGTGTGTGTGTGTGTGTGTGTGTGTGTAATAATAGATCCGCCGTGTCTTCCTAAAACGATTCGTTAGAGGTTAATAGCGTGGGAAATCGGGTTTTTTCTCACCAGCTCTCGTGATTTTTCGTGATCAATGGCCTTAAATAGCCTACACAGGCAGACAGGCTGCAAAACTCCTTCCATTCATCTTAAGTCTGCTGTCCAAAACTCTGAGCTCTAAAGTATGGTGCATTGCTTGTCCTGGGATAAGTTGTCTCACCGCAAGCAAACCAAACACCTGCTGCTTCGCGTTTTCCTCGTTGTCTCTTGCAGCCACAGCACACCTACAACATGGTGACCACACGCGTCTTGGCTGTTCGGCAAGAGTTAAACAGCTCATTCGATGACTGTCATTGAAAAAGGTTTTTCATTTCATCGAGAAAGACACGTTCCTTGCAAGCGGGCCAGTGAGAAGGAAGACCAACAGAAGTGATGAAAAAGCACTCTGCTGAACTAGGACCGACAAGGCCTCAAATCCTGCTGAAACGATTCGTTCGCCACATAAAAGAGCAAAGACCACAATTTTTTTTTACAAGCTTTATCTCTTGCACTACAGTGGCAGCCATTCGACTCAGAGGCTACCAGTTTGAACAGTGACTTTCGAGATGTGTAAACTCCCGCCCATCCCAGCACGACAGAGGCAATGGGTCAAGGTGAAGACTCCTAATCTCATTTCAAAGAGCAAGCACAGACAGCTTTCTTACCATATTTCCATCCCAATTCCCCGGCGGCATGTTTAACCTGCAGACTACATTACAGTCTCAAGCTTTCGCTGTCTGCTCATCTATGTGTAAAGTGCAGATTTTCACAGGCAAGCCTTTCTAGGATCAGTACATTCAATACTTCGAGAGCGTCGAGCTGCATTCGATTTTCGGATTACATAGCGACATCGTGAAACTCAAAACACGATAACGCAGCGCTGCTGAAAGTACTGTCAAGCACATCACGTCGCACGGTTTTTACTTCTTATCCAGTCCATCTTGCCATCAGCCGAAGTTGACTGATCCAACGGATCAATGTTTGAGCCGGTGACTCAACTTTGGCACATTTGCACGTCCGGGTACTGAGGACCCGCAGCCCACTGTGTGGATGCATCTGATGAAAGCTTCGCCGTCAGCTTTGAAATACTGGCAAAGCTTTGGCGGTAAATACACACGTAGGTAACGATGCGGATTCGTCTGCTTGCGCTCTCTCTCTCTCTCTCTCTCTCTCTCTCTCTCTCTCTCTCTCTCTCTCTCTCTCTCTCTCTCTCTCTCTCTCTCACACACACACACACACATTAGCGCGAGCACCATCACTCACTATGCATGCATGCACACTTACTCGCATACATACTCAAACAAACGTGCACAGGCAGAGAACGAAAATAAATGCGCTTATTTCTTCACTAGACTTACATACCAATCAGCAAAACACAGGGATTCGAGAAGACCATCCCTTTATGCGCAAACATAGCGTCTCCTTTAGCTGCTGAGTGCAACAGCTGTGCATTGAAAGGGAAACTACATGCACTCAGCATAATACTGCCTGCACTCAAAACGTGTCGCCAACGACTCGCCTTCCTGTGATCAGTGTGAACGCACGCACTGCGACATTCTGTCACCAGAAACTGCACACTTCAACACACGCACACGTGCGCGCACACACACACACACATACGCAAGCTCGCACACACATGCGCACACACACACGCACGCACGCACACACACACACACGCACACAGGCGCGCACGCACGCGCACACACACACACATACTTCGTGAGGACGGGTGGTTCACATCTTCCAAACGCTGCCAAGCTCCTTCAAGTCCTTGCTGGCTAGCATCGAGCACAACACAGGCAACTGCTACTCCGATCAACCGCACTCTGAGTCACTAGACGAGTGCACACCCAAAACGAAACCACTTACACATCGCCTTATCTGCAATCCCCATTCAATCCCGTCCATCCAACTTCTTCGTACCTTTTTTCTCCAGCGACAGTAGTGGCAGTCTCTCTTTCCTTCAGTCTATCCATACAGGAAGGAGGGAAGGTAGGAGGGGAGTGGGGATGAACAAGGGATTGAGGGAGGAAGGAGGGACGCAGAGGCGCCTGCTACCTGCCCTGGCGCTCCGCTCTTCTTACCTGTCCCCGCAGGCGCGGGGCCCTGGCTGCCGTCTCTAATTACCTAATCAAAGTGTTCATCGCCTGCTATTTACTCACAGGACGCCGAGCCGGGAGCCGACCCACAACGCAGCAACAGGGTGTGGAAAGGGGGTAGGGCGGGGGAGTAAGGGGGGAGGAGATCGGGGGGGGGGGGGGTTGGCAGGAGGGGGAAAGCCTATGGATGAAGCTACCGAAGTTTGCCACTGAGATGGCAGCAATTCATGGTTGGAGGGTGGGGGTGGAGCGAACTGACTGTAAATGGAACAAAACGTTAGAGGGGGTGGTAGCAAGTTCGAAGGATGAACAGCGGGATAAAGGGCGGAAAATCGGTGGTGGGGTGGACACGACGGAAATGTGTAGGGGTGAGATAGGGGTGGGGGCGAAACAAGAGGAGGAGGAGGAGGAGCATATCAACCGAGCGGAGGGGGGGGGGGGGGGGGGGGGGATATTACTGGAGGTGAGCATGGGATGAGTTTGCTTTCCAGCCGTGTGGGGGAGGAAGAAACGATACTCAGACTCAATTCTGGGTGGTACATCCCTGATCAGCAAACTGAAGGGAGGGGACACGAAAAGGGAGGAGAAGAGCACTAACTCCCACAGGCGGAGAGTTAAAAGAGTTCACCGACCGGGTGGAACAGGAGGGACAGTGGTCCGTGACAGCGTCGGGGTGGGTCACCCAAGTTGGACACAGTCGCAACGTTTCTACCCCTTCCCTTCTCCAATAATGATCTGGCTGAATGGGGTAGAGACCCAGGCGCAGGGTAAGGAGAAACTGACACGTTAGGAACAGCTCGCCTGATCGGTGGAGGAGAAAGAAGAGGGGTGGAGGATATACTGGGAAGTTGGCTGCCTAAGGGGTGGGAAGTGGGGGAGGACAGAGGTAGGAGGAGAGCCCAGGCAGGAGTGGGGGGAGGGGAGGATGCCAGCAGCGACAGGACATTGGTGCTGTCATTCTATCTCGTTCAGCTGGCTACCCCGATGGGTGCTGATAGGGAAGACGAGCCCGCGGATCAAATGCGGCACCGCTCCTCGGCCGCAGGTTTCATTATCAGGCCTTTGAGATGCTCGTTTACCCTTCGCACTTCACCGAGCACGACACAAACGCCCAAGCAAAAAAGCGCCAAGAATGCCCTGCCCGTTCATCCTTGCAACGCTACACACATGCTACAAGCTCGAATGGGGGTAGAGGTAGGGGAGAAGAAAAGGGAGTTACGGGCAACGGGGGTGGGTGGGGGGTGGGTGGGGGGTGGGCGGTGGTAGTGGGGGGGTGGGGCGGTGGGGGTGGGGCAGTGGGGGGTTGGGCGGGAGCGGGTGGGCAGTGTGTTTGTTGTCAAAGGAGGTGGGGTGGGGGGATGGAAGGAGGAGGGGGTGGAATTGTTTGGATGGGGATGAAGGGGAAAGAATACGAGAGGGATGAGGGGTGAAGGGAGGAGATGGAAAGGACGGAGGGGGTCAATAATCTACCCGAATCAAACCGCCGCCAAGAGGGAATCCTGGGGCTTGGAGGAAAGGAGTAGGTTTTCGTTACACAATCTCCTTCTCCAGCCCCGGCAGCTGCCGCGACAGCACCAGGGGAGAGGGGGGTGGTACGGGGTTGGGGGTGGGGAGTTCCAGACAAGAAGTGGATGTGGGGCTGGAGTGGGGGTACAGGGTGTCGAGGGAGTGTTGAGAGGGGGGAAAGCAGTCAGTCAACGGAAATAGTAACACAATATTCGATGCGATGGAGGAAGGAAGGCTAGAGGACACGAGGCCCGATTACTAACTGGCTTCAGACCTCGGCCTCACGCCGATTCGGGCGTGATCGCGCGTTACCATGAGTCGGGGGAAGTGAGAAAAGAGGTGTCGAAATTTAGATCACGCTCTCCTCCGGCAAGAAACTAATTTCTGAATCCAATGACAAGCATGATCAACGACAGGCCCTCTAAGTAATCACGTAGCCAGCAGACGAGCTCGTTATTTTCATCTAAGCAGCCCGGGCAACTCACTAAGAGTTGATGTAATAACGATGCGGTTTTTGAAAAGGTCCCCCCATGGCCGAACAGGATCGCCTCCAGCTAAATACAAACAAGGAAAGTTATTTCTATTTTTAAGAAGCTGTAATTGGATTCATCATCAACAAGGCAATATCACCACCGGCCTCTTGCATGTCGATAGGAGTGGGCGCCAAGAGGAAAAATGATCGCAACGAGCAGGTGCAGCGCAAGAGCAAATCGAAACATCATTACCGCCCAGACAGCCAGGAAGAAGTTGGGACAGTTCTAATGTTAGACAAGTTTCCCAGTATTTCTCTCTCTCTCTCTCTCTCTCTCTCTCTCTCTCTCTCTCTCTGCATCTGTCTGTTTATCTCTCCGTGAATCTGTCTCTGTGCATCTGTCTGTCCATTCTTCATCCATCCGAACATTCATCCATCCGTCAGTCCGTCTCTCTTCCGTCCGTCCATTTGTCTTTCTCTGCATCTGTCTGCCTGTGTGTGTGTGTGTGTGTGTGTGTGTGTGTGTGTGTGTGTGTGTGTGTGTGAGTGTCTCCCTCCCTCCCTAAAGGGACACAACTTCTCACCCGAACTTCGTGCTGGCTGCGGCTGCTGCGGCTGCTTTCTTGTCGTCAGTCTGTCTCGAGTTAACCTCCCTCTCCCCGCGGCGCCCTTGTGGAGGCAGGCGCTCTTTTCTTTTCCCGAGTCCCGACTCCCGTCCCGCCTCCCTCTCCCCATACCCCTCCCTCCTCTCTCCCTACCTCCAGTACCCCTGCTTCTCTTACCCCAACACCTTACCTCCCTTCGGTGCCCCTCTCTCCCCTCCCAGCCAGCCAGAAATGGTGCCTCCCTATGCTCCCTTGTCGCTAGTCCGTACCCCGCCCCCCCCCCCCCCCCCCCTCTCTCTCTCTCACCCCCAAGCCATCATCTCCAAGGCGTGGGGTTTTCCCCCCTCTCCCCACTCCCCTGGCCTGGCTCAGCAGGCAATCAGAGGCAGATCAAAGCCTCACCCTGGCCTCCATGCAACTGTTGCTTGCTCGCCTGTAACCCTAGTAGGCCTGCTTTGAGAGGCTCGATGCCCAAAAATGAAATCAATGTCTCGCTTCGATGGTCAACGACAAGGAGGCAGCGGAGAGGGCCTTAATTGAATCCGTCTCCTATGCATCATTACGTTTCTGGGCTGGCAGACAGATAAAAAAGAGACGAAGGGGAAATATCAGGCGGTTGGAATGTATGGATTTCAAATTACATCCTGCACCCCCGCGATTTCCTCTGGGCTCCCTACCGCTGTCTTTCGTCCTCAGCCCTGAAACTAACCCCACCCCCCTCTCTAGCTTATTTTCTCCCTTTTCCCTGAACCTTCCTCCGACCCCGTCCTTTTTTAACCCTAGTCTCCATCACGATCTCCAGGGTCCTCAGAAGTGACCTCCATCCTTCACCTCTCCAGTTCAAGCCGATTCACCCGACTAGTCACACAAGGCAGCCGAGGGTGAAGGGTTGGTTGGGGCTTTGGGAGAGAGACACATCTGAAAGTTATGTAAGTTAAAGAGAGAGAGAGAGAGAGAGAGAGAGAGAGAGAGAGAGAGAGAGAGAGAGAGAGAGAGAGAGAGAGAGAGAGAGAGAGAACACCAACCAGCAGTGCAGTGGGACCCTCATGTGTCGCGCACCATTGAAAGCCTTTTTTCAGAGCACATGACAGAGGAGAAAATGGAGGGAGACGGGAAGACAGGGGATAGGGTGGGGGGTGGGGGGGTGGGTGTTAGGGGCAGGCAGATAGAGATGCTTTACTGGGACACGATCTCTAGGACTTGCACGCTTCCCATCGCCTGCAAATTGTTATTCTGATCAGGAGCCAGTGTGCCAAACCCTGTCTGCCCATACTATGGGCGACACAAACCCCCTGCTGCAGCAGGATGAGCGTGCAGACACAGACACACTCACACACACTCTTTTCGAACCATGTTCTGGCCGTATGTAGTGTGTCAAGAATGGCGTAGAGCGAGTCACTTCCCAACCCCCACACTCCAAATTCCTCCCCTGACCCCACAGGTCCGAGAAGATATTTCACATTCGAAGAATTAATGGGAGTGTCAAAGGGATGAGGACGTTGGGGAGGAAAATTCTCCCTCGACTGCAGCCGGCCTAGACAGGGCGGAAAGCGGATGGGGGTAGGCTGGGATAGATCTACTTGTCTACAATCGCCTGCCAGTGGAAAAACAATGACCCGAAGCAGCTAGCTCCACCCCTGACCCCTCAGTCTCCATTCCCCGCCTCGAAGCACACCACTCCACATCGTTTCCTACCCACCCCCACCCACCCCTTGTCTTCCCTCCCCTTCTCCCCTCCCCTTCTTCAAATCTCACCCCATCCTCTCACCCCCCTGTTCTCTTCCTCTCGTCCTACAAATCACGGGACTTGATAGACGAAATAAATTGTTGGAGCCCCTCCTCGCCCTTTCTCCCTACGTGCCATGCATGACGAGCCCGACAATCGAGCGGGGAGATGCTGAGACTGGTCCCCACCATTGACGACCCAGAGGTTCGGGGGAAAATCACTGGCGTTGATCGCGATCGGGCCACGGCGGGTGGGGGTGACAATGTGCCCCTTTGTCCTGGGTCAATAGCGCCCCTCGCGTCTCGCTTCCACCTGGCTATTCAGCGCGCATGAAGGGGAAGACGCCCAATACTGGTGTATGTGTGTCAACACGCTCTACAATAACATCCCATTCTCGGGTCCCTGCGGGAGACAGCTACCTTCGGGATATTGAAGATGAACACACTAACCACTTGTTGAAAGCATCTACCCACCGTCACACCATTTCTCCCCACCACCACCACCAGCGCTTTACCCCCTCGATATGCATGTATTCGAGCATCTCAATGGCTCCAGCCAAGCAGAGTTAAGGGGCAGAGAGGGAGACCAACCCATCTCTATCAGCGTCTGTGATCTGTGTAAATGTGAAAACTCCCGCCGCCCTTTTCAACTATCCCAAGACACTGTTCGCAATGGAAATTTCTTGTATCTGCGCAATGCTGAGCCAGGTCGACACTGTTTTTTTTTAACACTGAAAGTGATTAAGCCCCGAGACGGAGACTGTGAGGAGCTGGAGGTAATGGTAGGGGGTAGGGCTGGGGGGTGAGTGCGAGGGCTGGGGTTTGGTGATGAGGGGTGGGGGATCAGACCGAAAATTGAATGGGGCCTGTGCTTGCGCGCGGTGCCCCCCCCCCCCCCCCTACCTGTGTGCACACCAGGTAAGAGGGTGCCAGAAAGGCCTTTTATTGATACAGGGGCGGAGATGCGCGCTGCGGGAAGGGAATCTTGACCAACTCTGACATGTTTGAACGGCGCCCGCCTGAATGGCTTCAAACACGTGCGGGAAGGCGAGAATAGAGAGATGAGCTTAGCGCGCCTTCCCACCAAACACGGCTAAAACATTAAGTCCTGCTGCCATCCCAGGCGGAGTGATGGAATGAGGGGCGTACGCGATCATCTCAAAACGTAGATGGCGCGCAAAGCAGGTGTGAGAAAAGGCGAGGGGTGACCAGACGATGGAAGGGGGTGGCAAGGGGGTTGGGGTAGGGGGTGATAAGAAAGTGAGAGCAATAACGTCACCAGCCATCTCTGAAGACTATGTATGGTATTAGCTCTGGCTCCTGTCAAGTGTTTGGTGAAGGTCGCAGGACCACTTCACAACGGCGGTGCATCTCCAAATCGCTCCAGAGTGAATCATCCTTTTCCGATTGCACAGAGATCTCTATAAAAACTGTCAGCAGAAGTTATTTTCTGCCTTACAAACCTTTAGCAATGTTAATTCAACATAGCCATCAATTCGTTTATTCTCTTTGCATGCATCGCATGTGAACGGTTCCATTACAATACCGTCCTGCCTGTCAAAATTCCGGTTCTGAATCCAAGTGCATGCAAACAAAGGAACGCAGGAGGGTGGACCTGTTGACCACAAAAAAGCAAATCATTTGCGTTAAGAGCGCGACAGAATTTACATTCAGTACCATTTCTTGACCGACCCTATAACAGTTGCTCGGAAGTTTCATTTGAATAACTTCTGGGGGAAAAAAAAGATAGGATTCTCGGAAGTTTATTCGTCCCCACCTCGTAGTTCTCTGCAGCCCAATGTTGCAATTTGATTTGTACTTCCTGTGAAGCCTGTCCGCGGGGTGGAGTTTATCGCAGCATTACTAAGAGGATAAAATAAAGTGCGCCATTTCACATCGGGGTAGCAGCCGATTACTGCCGAACGACAGGCAATGTTGCCAAGCACGCCCCCATAAAAATCATGGCGCGCTACGACTGACAGTAAAAAAGGAACCCGACATGACTAATATGCACCGGTGACTACAAAACGCAACAAAAGAGAGCGGATCAGCACGCAGCGCGTTACCATGGAGACAAAAGCGGCATTTATGCACATCTCGGCACTCCGTTCGCGGACTAACTTTCAAAGGCAAGCAATGGTCATAACAATCGGACATTGAGTGAAATGTATTTGTAAATTTTAAAAAAGGTGCACAGGATACCAAATTATTCATCAACTCCACGGGACTGCTATTTAATGGCGCTTTTTTCTCTCTGTACGCTGGGATTGAATGAAACATACTCTACAGTTGCCCAGGACAGGCCATTGACAGTGATGCTGCCATTAACCCACTTGTGTTTGGACACCCACATTCACTGAAAGGTTCATCAGTCATTGTGCCGCGTTCACAAAATCGCGTTGGCAGCGCACCACACCACTGACAAATAATACTGTAATGTATAAACCTAAATTAGTCATTTTATATAGTTTCGCCTATACAGTCAGTGATTGCTCGACGTAAAATCAGTACAAACGGGTCCAAATTCAGTTCATGACTACAGCCAGTCGTCTGAAAACGCCATGCGGAGAGAGATGGAGTCTTAAAAGAGACCTTGGTTGCACTTCAACTAGAAACGAAGGTTGTTAGGTTTGCCAACAACAGGTATTTAGCCTACATTCAACCATGGCCGATATAGTTTCTGGTCACATACGTTAAAGCTTCGATTATTGGAAATCTGGATGCTAATGTGGTCAAGTCGAGTACCTTCTCCAAACAGTACGCTGTGGACAGAAATACTCGCATGCATTAGACCTTAGATACAGAAAATATTTGACAAGATCGTTCTCACTTCCAACCAGCCCATACTGTTGCCATAGCAAGTGTTCCCTTCACCACATTTTGTGTGAACAACTCAAATACGTACACTACAAACAATTACCGCCACAATAAAACATAAAATCAACATGATCACACTACATACAAACACCAAACATCCTGACAAAATCGCACTGCCTTCCACTGCAAGAGTCCAATGAAGGGCAGTTTGATCCCAGACCGCGTCTTGACCACTTCTTATTGTCTTCAAAAACTCCAGTGCTACAGAAGGCTCCAGGCAGATCGACCAAGTTGAGATGAGCAGAGAGCAGGACACGGGGACAAAGAGAGCAGTCATATCCAGTCAGACCAAACATCGCATCCAACAATGTCCCCACTACGGGCCGCACGGCCACGCAGCAATCTCGGGGAATCGATGCCTCACTGATTGCAGGGAGGACGGGGCTTGGGCAGGCGACGAAAGCGCTTTGTGGCCAGCTGCCGTGTACACACATTCAGACACGCCATAGACAGTCCGCTTCCCCGGATGATCAATACTCCACGTTATCTACATCCACACAATCAGCAGTCCTGCATTTTCTCAAGGCTGGTCAGCCAACATTGGCAGATCGATGGCCGTCGATAGGCACCCTGCTATGCCATGCCGTCAGAAACTGTGGACACAGCGGATGTCAACCTTGTAAACACACACACACACACACACACACACACACACACACACACGCACACACACTAACACTCACATACACACACGCACACATACACACACACGCGAATTCATATTCATGCTCAGATCCTGGGAACACTCACGTCGACATCTATCATCAAACAGCTTTTCAGGAACTTCTGATTGGGCATTCGTGAGCTCAATTACGCGACCATCCACTCACACGCATGCACACACACACACACACACACACACACACACACACACACACACACACACACACACACACACACACACACACACTCTCTCTCTCTCTCTCTCTCACACATCCCGCCTCAAGAATGATTAATCACAGGCCAATGTTAGCCATCCCTGGGAAGATAAAACACAACACAGCCAATATTCACAAGACTTTTTCACCGCCAACAGAGCAGACTGTCAGAACAAGCCCCTTATTGTGGAAGCCTTCGCTTTTAAAGTTTGATCTAATGGAAAGACAAATTGACCCTTGTTCGCTAATCGGGCATACCAAGACTTTGCAACAGAAAGCCACTGTTGTTTAGCGCCTTCAGTGATTAGTGATAATGTTTCTAGAAGACGAATTTAGATTATCTTCGACGGCGAGGGTCCAACTCATGAATCTTCCAGTAGTCACATCCTCACGCTTGGTCTCCTCATTGCATTCAATTCAACGGTTGTCAGAGAAGAAGGGCAGGATGGGGGACAAACAGGCGTGAAATTGACACCAAAAATGAAATAATTTGATCGTCACCGCTTGTTCAAGGTCCAAGCTGCATCCGTTCCTTAAATCTTAATGGTGGAAATGGAGCATGAAGCACACTTAGAGGACAGTTACAAAACACCTGCCCTCCAACACGTACAACTAGCTCAAAATATATCCCGTCCCTCCAGCCCCCCGTTCTCGAATGATACTGCCAGGGTCTACTTGGCCGCCTTTTTTGTTGGCAAGGGGGGAGGAGTGGAGGGAACCACTAAGGTTCGCAGTGAAAAAATATAAGTCTCCATGCACTCGCCATCACATCAACATCTCCAAAATAGCCAATGCAATCCGGTAGATTAGCACCCATTCTCCACGCTGACAAAAGACGGCTTCGCACAGGTAAACAAGATGGGTATTGGGCGAATGCAAAGAGCGTCAGCTGAAAGCCGATGCACACCCGTCGTTGGCTGACATTGCTGGATAGAACGTGTGGACACAAAAGCTGGAATATGACGTGGCCATGATTGACTGCACGACGATAAACCACAGAGAAAGGCAGACGAACTTCTCAATAAGATTCAGGAAACCTCACTGCTCTGAGTGGTCGAGCACGGCTATCCACTCGGGTACCCCTCTGTCTGCCATCTTTATCCTCCATCTGCTGCTCCTTCACGTGTGACAGCCAGAATAGTTTTCATCTATATCATCTCATCACACGTGTCTGAACATATCATTTCCCCCAGAGTCCTCCACCCTCCTTTCCAGAGCTGCAGTTTCCCCTCCCGGCTGATTATAATGGGCAGCTTATGTGAGAGAAAGACTCATAATGAAAGCCTTGATGTGCCCTTCAACTACCCAGGAAGCAATTCTGCCGTCAGAAAAGTCGAATCATAACCAAATCTCAATGAGGCAAATGGGAGAGACTTCTTCAGTATCTTGACAAAATGTTTGGTCACACTGAACTACTTCTGCTTCACTTTCCAGAATCGTTTCTTCAAATTACAAGCCAAATCAGGTACTTGTATGTTAATTGGCCAGCAAAGTACTTCAGTTCTTGGTAGATTTTGCTACATTACTCCCCACCCTGCACTTGAATTGTCTAACATTTCTCTCCAAGCAACAGACCCACAATTCATGAATGTCAATGCACTAAGTAACAGCACTCTACATGCAGAATAGCATTCAATCCCTTTCAAGAAAACTGAAAAGGATGGATTTTATTATCATTATCAAGCATTTATCAAGTTTGCCACACATGTCAAACATGTATTAAAATATATATGTTTAAAAAAATGTTGCCACACTAATCAACATATGAAGTCACAACTTACAATGTAAGTTACATTTCCCTACAGCATTTTCAAAGCAAAAAACAGATTAATGCCATTCTATAAATCCAAAACTGAATCAACCATGTGCCACGTTTGCTTCTTTGCTGGAGGCACTGCATTCTTTGGAGCCAGCAGTGAAATACTCAATAATGAATTTTCCATATATGGACAAGGTGCAAACCTTGCTTGTTTGCATCTGGCGCCAGCTAAACCAGTATTGAGCCGTTTGAAAGCCATGGCAACTTTCATACAATGGACACACACACACACATATGGAACAACTGCAAATCGATAGCCACATCAGCAGCTCAAAACAATCGATGTTATTCCCACATAACATTCAGACTTTCACTTATTGTCCATGCTAACTTCTGGCAGTACATTGATCACACTTTTCTGGTCCCACTCCACCCTGGTTCCTCATTATCAAATTGTCGGCATGGTGGTAAATGAAAGGTACTCAATTTTCTCGGCAGATAATCAATAGCACATGTTGTCACCAGGACACACATTGCCTCATTGAAAGTATGAATGCATGTTTTCAAAGCTTGCCCAGCCACTGCTAGGCTCAACTTAAAATGCGCAGCGAGTGTTCTGGAAGTCTGACCAAACTGCAACGACTTGCAATATGAACACATGTTCAGCTCTTTTTCCATGTTTATATGCAACTTTAGCAGAGTACAGTGTCACCATATGGCTTAGTTTATAATTATTCAAACACTTCCCATGCAAGTGTCACATCCTAGACCCTAGAGTATCCTAAAACGTAGAGCATGACCTACTTGCATATTATTAACATGACATGTTCACCCGCCAAATCTTGTGATTGAACAATGCCCCGCAGAGATTACTTTCCCCCGCCTACTCTTTTTATCTTAACTGTGATTAGCTGGTTGTAATGGTGAGCGTTTTATGAAATCTAGGACCCAAACATTTTTTTTCTTTACAGCGTGTGATTACACAAACATTTCTAGAGGAAAGCACCATTTGATCGGGTAATAAGGTAAAAGAAAACGATGAAAACCCATATTTTGTCATGTCAATAATATGCAAGCAGGTCACGCTCTACGTTTTAGGATCCTCTATAGTCTAGGATATGACACAAAGTTTCTTAACACTGATGTGTCTCAGAGCATAAAAAATTCTGTGGTATAAAGAGATCAAGACCTCCCATCTGAAGATAAATATTTTCAAGATTAACCCATTTCCGCCGGATGCGATGTACGCGTTACATCTACCTTTACCGACGGATGTGACGTAGACGTCGCATCCTATAGTAGCTCTGTAAAACAGATTGAGGCAAGTCAATCTTGTCGGCCTATCAACACTGCAAGGAATTGTGGGATAGCTGCGAATGCCTGTCTGCACGATGCGAAAATTTTGTCGCGATCGGTGATCTAGAACCAAAGTTATTGATGTTTTAATCTTGTGACATTTCGATTTTTGGAACTTTTGTGAAAATGGCTGACGAAGGATCTGATATGAGTGAGGGAAGTGACATTGAAGTGGATTTAGACCCAGAATCTTCCCAAGTTGGTGACGAACATGACAGATTAGACATCGAGCAAGATGAAGGCGAGTTTTCAGAAGAAGAATCGGATGAAGATGTCAGTTAATCCAGAGCAGCAAGTGAGTGGAAGTACATAGGTTTCAGCCAACGCTCTGAGGAAACTTTCAAGCGAACAGGGGCATGCCATATTAGACTCTTTTGGTGTAATTTTGCTTGGACTGGATATTTCATGATTCGTGATTCAAGATCTGTGTGGAATCCTACACCAGAATGTGGATTACTTTGCTTGATTTCTGCATGAAAATGCCAAGGTATGTATATGAATGAGATGTGTTTGCACAAGTTCTAAAGACAACAATTTCACTGACATCAGGATGTTATATCCTCCAGTCCAGAAAATGAAGAATAATGTTTAGAAATCTCATAAATGTTCAGAGATGATGCAAAAATGGTTAACTAGTTTTGCCCATGTTAATTATTTTGTCATCTGTGAAAGTTCAATGAGGATTATAATAATCATATGCTATGCTAGAAAGTTTTGTGTCATGTATCAAGATTTTATTTATCTTTTTAATTATGATACTGTGTAAAGCATTGTTCTTATTTTGTGAAAGATGATGACATAATAACAAAGCACAATATCTTAGTAACAAATAAGTGGCTAATTGATATACATACATTGACCAAAAAATGAGAAAAATGCAAATGTGCAAGTAAAGACGGAGAATGGTAAAATGCTGATATCACAGCAAGTTTCATTTGATTTTGTGTGAAATACTTTGTAAATCATGGATGTGGCTGTAATTCACTCACATGATTGATAAATGGTTCACATTCTTTTAGTTAAAACTGTTGCATTTTAATTCATCATTTCATTTACAACAGGTTGTAAAAGTGCAGAGAATTGTCATTTTCCTCTATTTTTTCATTTTTCTTAAAATGGCAAAATAAAAGTATTTGTAAGAGAGGCTAATGCTTGAAATGACTAGAAAGCCAAAAATATAAGCTTTCTTACAGTTTGAATCATCAAAATATCTTGTACACAAGCAGAGAAAATAAAATTTGAAACAGGTCACTGGATTTGTGTTTTTTTTCTTCTTCAAAAATGCTCAGGAACCAGGGAGCTTTTTTTACAGATAACGTTAGGCGGAAATGGGTTAAGCATGTGGCGGTGTTAGATTGAAATGATTGGAATATCTCGCACATGATATCACACAAACACACACACACAAACACACACACAACACACACACACACACACACACACACACACACACACACACACACACACACACACACACACACACACACATACAAAGAGAGAAGGAACACAAACAGAGACAATGGAAGTGTCAGGTTTTGTATACCTGCACATGCTCTCACCTTGATTTTTTACTTCAGCAAACTCGTGGTTGTATTCATCAAGAGTTTCCCTGAGCTGCTTGTTCTCAATTTCCAGGTCCTGGACTCTGCAAGCCTTCTTCTGAATCTGCACTGCATATTCAAGGGCTGGGACAGGATCTAGAATGGGAGACACAAAACAAACCATGGAAGACAACCAAAAACGGCTGCAAATAAACATGCAATTCATAAAGTTTTTCAGCAACCTGAGTCTCCTATTACAGAATTAGAAGAAAATTTTTTTTGAAACTTACTTATGAGGACAATTTATCCAGATGACTTTAAACAGATCAAATCTACTTGTTAATACACAGCAATATGCGGACTAAAATAGGCAAGAGTGGAATAGTTACTGTCTCCATGGCAATTCTCCAGCAACCAAGAATACCTTCCACTAGTTCCAGCCGCTTCTCTTTCTGACCTTAATGACAATCACTAATGTGACCGAGTCCTAGTTCCTGTGGAAATATTCCCAAGCATGGGAAATCTACCAGATATTAAAAAGAAAAAGGAGGAGAAGAAAAAGAGTTTCATTTTACACAACTGCAGGATGTACAATCACATTTACACATCACACTTTTCTAGCTGCATTTGCACAAGTCTTTTTAGAAATATCAAAACTCTGGTAAGAACAATGAAAAAATACCCCTGTAAGCACCCAAACAAGCTTCTTGAGGAGGCCTACAATGCCACACTACCACATGACAAACTGGGGATGCCACACTACCACATGACAGACCAGGGACACCACACTACCACATGACAGACCAGGGACACCACACTACCACATGACAGACCAGGGACACCACACTACCACATGACAGACCAGGAACACCACACTACCACATGACAGATCAGGGACACCACACTACCACATGGCAGACCAGGGACACCACACTACCACATGACAGACCAGGGACACCACACTACCACATGACAGACCAGGAACACCACACTACCACATGACGGATCAGGGACACCACACTACCACATGACAGATCAGGGACACCACACTACCACATGACAGACTGAGGACACCACACTTCCACATGACAGACTGGGGAAGCTACACTATAACATGACAGACTGGTGACTTCACACTACCACATGACAGACTGAGGACACCACACTACCACATGACAGACTGAGGACACCACACTACCACATGACAGACTGAGGACACCACACTACCACATGACAGACTGAGGACACCACACTACCACATGACAGACCAGGGACACCACACTACCACATGACAGACCAGGGACACCACACTACCACATGACAGACTGGTGACTTCACACTACCACATGACAGACTGGTGACTTCACACTACCACATGACAGACTGAGGACACCACACTACCACATGACAGAATGGGGACAAGCAAGAAGGACCAAACTCCTGGGGGAATTATCTACCTGGCAGGTCAACGAGTTTCTTGTAGACGGAGAGGAAGGCTCCCTCAGATGCCTTGCTTCTCTTCGACAAGGAGTCCACCTCTGCCTGGAAGCTCTTGAGGAGAGGGGCAACCACCTTGCGAATATCCTGTTGGAAAACACAGCATTCCCATCACAACTCCATCCATGTGTATAGCAAGCAAAGGCAGCAGCTCTGTCTGCCCATTATAATTCATTAAACAAGAAGGGCAAAGCCCATACGACTCACATGCTTGACCTTGACCTTTATATGACCTTGACCTTCAGGTGACAATCAAGGTCAAGGTCAAACAACTAAACCTACCAATGACATCATACACTAAGAAATGCTTTACACATTTTTCCTACCAAAATACATGTGACCTTGACCCAAGGTCAAGGTCATCCATGGTCATGCTACACAAAGCTGTTAATTCAAGACATAGGAAGCACAATGGTGTTTATTGGCACTTTCTACCATGAGATATGGTCACTTTTAGTGGTTCACTACCCCATTTTGGTCACATTTCATAAGGGTCAAAGTGACCTTGACCTTGATGATATGTGACCCAATGTGTCTCATGATGAAAGTATAACATGTGCCCCACATAATTATTAAGTTTGAAACAGATATCTTCCATAGTTCAGGGTCAAGGTCACTTCAAAATATGTATGCAATCCAACTTTGAAGAGCTCCTGTGACCTTGACCTTGAAGCAAGGTCACCCAAACTGGTATCAAAAGATAGGGATTACTTTGCCCTATATACCATATATAGGTCAGGTATCCAATCTCAAAAACTTCAGAGAAATTTGAGAAAATGTGAAAAATGATTGTTTTTTAGACAACATTTATGGCCCCTGCGACCTTGACCTTGAAGCAAGGACAAGTCACTATGTATGTTTTTTGAGGCCTTGTCATCATACACCATCATGCCAAATTGGGTGTTGATAGACTTAATAGTCTCCGAGAAAAATCCAACGTTAAAGTTTTTCACGGACGCCCGGACGCCCGGACGGACGACACGGGTGAGTACATACTCACTTTTGCTTCGCATGTGAGTCAAAAACTGGCAATGTATGATAAAAGGAGAAAGAAAAGGCAGTAACAGCCATCAAAAGCTGCTCACAATTATAGAAAACTCCAAGTTAACCAGCCTGCCCGCCCCAGTGAATTCAAATGCCCTGCTGATGAAAGCAGATTTGCTGGTGTGAAAATAGCAACATTCACTCTCTTAAATGCTGACCTTTGACAGTCAAGCAGAATTACAGTATTGCTTTTTCCATCACACTGGAGTGTTAAATGGACTATGAAAACAATACTTGCCGTTGAGGAACCACACATCTCTGTTTACATGTCTTTGCAAAAACTCGTCAAAATTCAAATGCAACACTTCCTGTAGCTGGACATATGCCAGTTTACAGTTGCCTTTTCTAGAAAACTTACTTCTGGTGTGTTCTTTCTGAAATCCCGACTCTGTTCCACTAATTTTTTGCGAGAGATGTCGCTCTCATCTTGTCTGTTGGCAAGTTCTGTAGCTGTAGTGTCAAGTTCTTTCTGTGGAAAGAAGCAGAACATATGCTGTGAATATCCCATCCAAGGACAATAAAAGACAGACATACATTTGTAAGGAGCTGGGTGATGGGTGATATATCCTCCTATTTTAGAGCAATCCATCACCTCCAGAAGAACTATGTCCATGAGGAGAGCATAACCCATTAGGCCAAATGGCTGATGTGGACAAGTAGACTACTTACTGCAAACACCATGAAGTCAAACTTGTGAGAATGGCTTTTGACATGTGACAAGAAATGCCACAGCCTCCTAATGTTAGGCTAGGGGCTTTCTCATAAACCGTCATCACTTTCAGATAAATGGGCCTTCTCTTTTCTCCCAGACATGAAAGGCTGCACATAACTCGACCATGAAATAAATGGCAACACCTTCTTGAGGCATATTTGTCTGAATTCTAATCAAATCTAGATGCATCAGACAACACTATCGGAATGCAGGCCCTTGCATTGATTCCACATAGCTGGGAGCATGCCAACGGCCCCTTGCACTGGAATGAGCAGATAAAGGCATTAAAGGGAATCCCAGTGTAATGCCAAGGAACAAACAAGACTCACTGCACAAAGGCCAATTTCTGCTGCTGCCCCAAGCTGCCCCCAACATGCATAAATATCCAGACGATATCCCATACCCTGCAAATGCCAGGAGGAAAAGCCGCGTTTTTGTCATAGGTTGTGATAAACCACACAGTTGACTAAATAAATCCCAGGAGAGGGGGAGGCGGCTTCAAGTCAGCTTCCCTTTAACCCCAAACTCCCTAACCCCCACCTAACACCCTCAGCCTTGAAGAGACTAAGCACTGGCCTCCTAACACTGAGCAGGGCGAGGAGGGGATCGAAGGGGGGTTGGGGGAGAGAGAGGACCCAAGTTCTCTAGAAACAAAAGCTTGTATCAATTAGGGAAGTCGCCTGGTCGAGTTTCCAAGCCACGCCACCATCCGCACACAATCTGGGCGGGAGATGCCATACTGGGTGGCAATTTGTTTTCAGTCTGCCATTGTCCTCTCCAGTCTTCCTCTAATAGCCGATACACCAATCAAAGACTGCGCCAGACTAAGATGACAGTGTGTATCTTATCTTGTCCCAGCCCCACTTTCCTCAGACCCGACCCCACCATTTCTCACTCTGGAACTCCAGTGCAGCCAGAGAACTAAGTCCCGAAGCAGGAAGGGAAGAAGGGGGGATAAGGTCGAAAGAGGTATGGGTAAGAGAGAAGGATGGAAGGAGAGGGAGAAGAGAGATGAAACTGAGGGAGGAGAAGGAGGGAGGGGGAGAAGGAGAAGTATTGAGAGCCTGCTCCGTGTCTGGCACTGAAATATGATCGGATACCTAATGATCGGCCCTCACTCGCTTCCCACTCAATTATGATGGCATGAAACTTTCTGGATGGGCCGAGCCCTTGATGTGTAATCGGGCTGGAATCGGGGTTTGGCGGCTGTTGTCCCCACCCCCAGTGCCGCCTCGGCTCCAGCCAGCCGTCAGCAGTTAATGGACCAGACAGACGCCCGGCTTCCCTGCTGGCACCACAGACAGCCTGATTTTCTGGGGGAATATTGCAAATTGATTTTTGCAAGGAGGGGAATCGCAGGGGTAAGAAGCAAGGGTAAAGGAAGGGGGTGGACGTGTGGGGGGGAGAGTGGTGGTGGTGGGGATGAAGGATGAGTAGAAAGAAAGGAGAGGGAGGTCGAGAGATGGGGGGAGTGGGGGTACGAGGGGTTTAGGTCGAGGTTTGGGGGTTGAGATTCTGGAGAAGGAGAGAGGGGGCGGTGGTTTCGTTTATCGAAGCCGTCCATACCAAAACGGGGACGACATCTGGTTTTAATTGCTCCCATGTCGCCACAGTAATTGAGAATTCAAGATGCGATAGACCAGGGCCCGCCATTCACATTAGTGCCTCTGAGTAACCAATAATTATTTGCTCCCGATGAACCAGGCTCTGTAGACCCCCGCGTCAGGCTCCCCCTACAGGCAGCACAATGGGGCGGCTTGTTCCAGCCAATCACGATCAAGGAGGCGATATCAGAGAGCGCCTCTTCCGCGCATGCCCAACAACTAGAAAAGTCAAGTTGCCAATTTTCGCCCGCCCGTCAACAAAAAACACTCCAACCTTCATATCATTGATAAGGGGGAAACATCCGCTAAATCACGAGAGGAGAGGAACGGCGTCTCCCGCCATCAACAGTCTCCTCTTTCACAGCACAGCAATGGCAAGCGGTACCATCAGTCCGATCTGAGCCAAGGGACTGTTTTCTTTGGAGCATCGCTGAACTGGAAATCGATGGCTTTTATTTTTGGCTACCTCGCTTAGGGCGGTCTGATATACGCGGAATTGATCCCGTCTAGTTCTGAGCGCAAGTCAATCTTCAATAAAAGCTTCTAAGCCATTAAAAAAAGAGTACCCCCACAAAAACGGGCAACTTGCAACAGACAGAACAACGGGACCTTTGAAACAAAGATCACAAGAAAAGGAGCTAGGATGTGCTATCATGGGCGTCACAGCACTCTTAAACCGGAATGGCCGAGTGAACAGCTTATCTCGGCTACAACCTCCGCGTTCTGTTCCAAGTGCCTTGTTGTCTCTTGGGAACAATACATTAAAAAACTAGGCAAGGAGACTAATGCCTCTTGTTAAGTATAGATGACGCACAAACTCTGCCATGGAAACACAGAGGCTGTCATTTAAAATCGACGTCTTGAAAACGTAGACGTACAAATCGACAATAGCTCTAAACTTTCTAGAAAGAAAGCAGATACTCTAGGCAATAGTTATACATCCTTCCAAACGTTAATATTGCTCATAAATTAAACAAGTGAACCAGAGTTTGAGATGCTGTTTCCTCAAGACAACAGGCCTACACGAGGGGAGAAGAGAAATACCATCCGGTAGATATATTTCCATTTTGAAAATTTGAAACTCCTACGGAGCAGTCATTTCCACGTACAGCGTTGTAATGCATCGCGTAGTCTCCAAAACAGTCCCAGTCCAAAGAACACCAACCGTCAAACATCAGAGGTAACACATCGAGAGTACGACCAGGAGGCCATCAGCACCAGGCTCCCCAACAGCACGGGGGCAAACAACAGCATCTCGCACTTCCGAACTCCCAGCATGCGGCAGCAGATGAAACACTCTTCAGAGTGGCAGGCAAGAGAAACACCGCCTAGTAGCAATCACCAGGAAATTGATTCTGAGAGGGGGGTAGGCGCTCCACGAGATACTTAATATCTATATCTGTGCACGGCAAGAAAGGTGGGGGTAGGGCGTGAGGGGAGGGGGTGGCGTGGGGAGGGTTGGGAAGAACGGGCGGGGTCCCCAAGTAATGGCCCAGCCAGACATCGGAGGTCTCCGAGCCTGGGACCACTCGAAGGTGGTGCCTTGCAATTCACACGTCTTTTTGTACCCCCCCTTCCCCATTTCCCGATCGTTCTGCATCCCCTGTCTCACCCCAAACCCCATCCCCACCCTCAGCTTCCATATACCCCTCGCCGCCGCTCCCTCCCTCTCTTCTTCTCCCCATCAGCCATGCCTGCCTGCCTGCCTGCCTGCCAGTCCACACGCCGCCAGCAACGATACAAGCTGATGAATTCTTTGATGTTGTTCTGTGTCTTGCTGGGGCACTCTTTTCCCCTTCCTCACCACATGCTAGGGGAGATGGAAAAATGCTAGCCGCTTCCCATAGCCATGATTGTTCATGCTGCTTGGTGCTACCGAAGATGCGGCGGCCCTCCCAGCACCGTCAGAGCTGCTGAGGAGACTTGGAGGGCTGCCAAGGATGTCTATCAACCCTGCAGCCATGGCCGTCTCCACACGATTTACGCACCGTGTCATCAATAGTGAATAAGGAAACACCGTCTGCAGCAGCTGATGCACGGTCGCCCCTCAAAAGCGTCGGCCTGGATCAAACCCAACATCACGGCAGAGTCCACTGAAGCGCCTCGACTCCAACAACGACGGTTACCGATGCCACTGACGAGTGAGATGAAAATCCATGTTGGCGTTGCACTTCATCCCTCAAAAAACACATTGCCTTTTGAGGAGGGAACACACCATGAAGTGTTGGGAGATTTACGTAGGCGCGCATTTTTTTTTTAAACAAGAAGGGCAAAGCCCATACGAGTCACATGCTTGACCTTGACCTTTACATGACCTTGACCTTCATGTGACCTTCAAGGTCAAACAACTAAACCTAGCAATGACATCATACACTAAGAAATGCTTTACACATTTCCCCTACCAAAATACATGTGGCCTTGACCCAAGGTCAAGGTCATCCAAGGTCACGTAACACAAAGCTTATAATTCAAGACATAGGAAGCACAATGGTGCTTATTGGCACTTTCTACCATGAGATATGGTCACTTTTAGTGGTTCACTACCCCATTTTGGTCACATTTCATAAGGGTCAAAAAGACCTTGACCTTGAGGATATGTGACCAAATGTGTCTCTCTCATGATGAAAGTATAACATGTGCCCCACATAATTATTAAGTTTGAAACAGATATCTTCCATAGTTCAGGGTCAAGGTCACTTCAAAATATGTATGCAATCCAACTTTGAAGAGCTCCTGTGACCTTGACCTTGAAGCAAGGTCAACCAAACTGGTATCAAAAGATAGGGCTTCCTTTGCCCTATATACCATATATAGGTGAGGTATCCAATCTAAAAAACGTCAGAGAAAATTGAGAAAATGTGAAAAATGGCTGTTTTTTAGACAACATTTATGGCCCCTGCGACCTTGACCTTAAAGCAAGGTCAAGTCACTGTGTACGTTTTTTGAGGCCTTGTCATCATACACCATCATGCCGAATTGGGTGTTGATGGGCTTAATAGTCTTCGAGAAAAATCCAACGTTAAACGCTTTTTTACGGATGACAGGACGCCCAGACGGACGACACGGGTGACCTAGTATAAAAGTATAACATGTGTACTAAAATGTTATTAAGTTTGGAAGAGTTATCTTCCATAGTTCAGGGTCAAGGTCACTTCAAAATATGTATACAATCCAACTTTGAAGAGCTCCTGTGACCTTGACCTTGAAGCAAGGTCAATCAAACTGGTATCAAAAGATAGGGATTACTTTGCCCTATACACCATATAGGTCAGGTATCCAATCTAAAAAACTTCAGAGAAAATTGAGAAAATGTGAAAAATGGCTGTTTTTTAGACAACATTTACGGCCCCTGTGACCTTGACCTTGAAGCAAGGTCAAGTCACTATGTATGTTTTTTGACGCCTTGTCATCATACACCATCATGCCAAATTGGGTGTTGATAGACTTAATAGTCTCCGAGAAAAATCCAACGTTAAAGTTTTTCACAGATGCCCGGACGGACGAAACGGGTGAGTTCATAGACTCACTTTTGCTTTGAATGTGAGTCAAAAAGGGGGCGAAAAATGATTGTCCACTCGTATGTATCCTCTGTGCCCATGTAAATTCGTCATCACGGACGAGAGCTTCGTTCCAAAAGAATTTGCAAAATTCAACTTGAGGATTACGAACACGAAAACGCTAAAAAGAAAACAAAAGAAACAGCCTCAGACTGACACAGTGAAAAAAAGATTTCAAATAAAGGATCACAGATAAAATGTACTGTAGACTACTGAACAGTCTCCTCGTCTAAAGTTAACAGAGACCCTTTATCCCAACGACAACCAATAATGACACTTGAATTCATCCAACACAGGATGTTGACGTTAAAGGCGTGCTTAGGGGCGAGTTGCACGACCTCCGCCAACGTCGAGTGATGGAGCAGAAACTTATCGTCAGATTTGGCACGCATTGCACCGAACTCAACAGGGACACGGGCTTCATGGTTCACTACCGATGAGCCCACCCTGAGGCACGGATTCCCCGTGCTCTCACCTGTTGGGGCAGTCCTTCTACTGTTGTTAGCACCACTCCACTCCTGCTTTTCCCGGACGGCTTGCGTTGCACAAGCCTCCGCCAGACCTGATAGTCCTCTATTTAAACCCTACCCCTGCCAGCCCCTTACCACTTGACCTGAAGAAGGAGTATCCCCTCCAAAGCTCGCCTACGCCTACTCTGGAAACGGCCCTCTTCAGGGCCCTCATTTCTCGAGAGAGAATACGATTGGTCAGACTCCGGTCACTTTTTTCTGTTTTCTTTTTCCCTAGCTTAGCCGACGTTAAAGGCATTCATTAGAGAAACGAATGCAAGGTAGATGGTAGAATGGGTGACAAGTACCCTTCACGACGAAACTACTTCTACAAACCTCAAACCATCCCAAAGAATTTTATGAAAAGCACCACAACAGTGAAAACACGTTGAATGCAATCGCCCCATATAGCATGAGACACATTACTCTTCAAAGATCTCGGCGCAAGTCTCAATTCAAAACTGAAAAACAAAGCCAGGATTAAACAAGCCCAGGAGACAGACAGGAAGTACGGAGGGAAGGTTGAGGAGAAGCATCGATTCTAGAAGAGGGGTTCACATTCTGCTCAAAGACGTCAAATCCCTGCAGACTGGGAACAAGAGTCAACCCTCTAGAAGCCATCTTCCTGAAACTGATTGGCGATCTAGGCCAGCAACTTCGCTCTTGTCTACGCTTCTTTCAAAGGCACCGAGCTTAAGAACTCATCGATTCAAAGAAACTACAAAGATGACAGTACATTCCATTCTGGTTTAAGAGCAGGTCATTCCGTCGTAGACCGATCGATTCATTCGACTATAGTTTCCAACACAACCCAGCAACCTAACGGGCCAACATCTTCATAGGAAGTGGAGGCGATTCAATATATTAACTTAGTTTTTCGTCTCATCAACAGTTCCTCGTCCCAAGGCAGATGTAAACATTATACAGCTTGAGCAGGTTGAAGAAACTACGACCTCCACAAGCAGTGCCCTCCGTTTGTTTGTTTGAGCACTTTACACTATCTCTGCAACGGGACAACACTGCAACGGGACAACACATCACACACACACACACACACACACACACACACACACACACACACACACACACACACACACACACACACACACACACAGCATCTTTCCATCCTGCCAAAGGATGGAGGATACTAGTTGAGGTGCCCATTCAGGAGACCTGGGGTAACAGGAGACCTTCCTGCTTCGGCACTGGGGATCTGGAGGGCTTTTGCTGGAGGAGGTTCTGGCTGCAGCCAGCTCATTATTTAATCATTTCAAAGTGGGGACCGTTTACCCGGGCTGGGGGAGATCAGGGCGCTGGGCGATATGGGACATACCAACAACGCAGCCACGGCCCTCGCGTCACACCAAGCGGAATCCGGGCGGCAAGCCCGTGGTATCAATGCGAGGGTGCCAAGGAGCTGGGAGAGAGAGAGAGAGCTGAGCCCCCCTCGCTTTTTGATGAGTTTGGTAACAACCGCTGGGTCGAATCAAGCTCGTGTTTATGGCAGCGTTTTTTTGGTTATCTGTGATTTTCTCCCAGGCAGAGAATCAGCCCCGCAGCCCAGTCCCTTCTTGCAACCTGATGCCAAGGATTCGGTTTCTGCCCAGTTCCTGAAGCTGGACTCGCCCTTCCATCGAAGCCTGCAACGCCGCTATCAGCGGGCAAACGATATGGCTCTACACACATACACACGTGCGGTGAATGGGGTAAAGAAAGAGGCAAATGGGAAACAACCCACAAGTTGGGCACAACTCTCTCAGGAGAAGAAAAAGTTCTGTGGTCGAACAGAAGGGGGGAATTTCTGGGCAAACTGCCCCGCCACCAGGGGTTACTAAGTCGAAGGTTTTTCGCTGATCGTGTGTTGAGATAGTCCCGCGGCCTGGAGTATCTTTATCTCGTCCTTCAAGATCTCTGGTATTCCATGTCAATGGCATCTAATCGTGAGGGGCAGAGTGCTCAGGTACTTTGCAATTCTCTTGTTCAACCGACCGTCTGCATTTGGAGCATGAATTTCCTCGGGGAAACGTATCAAGACTCAAGGGCAGGTTTAGTTTTCTCCACGTGATTTTTTAACCCCAGAAACACGAGATGCATGAAGACCCGACCTAACCCAAGGAAACAGTGGCAGCCGATCATGACACAGCAAGACCAGTGGCAGCTTCAGGCTTGCTTCATTAAGCCCACAAACGGGGCCCCTAGCCGTGACCAGCGTGCCATTCAGCATGGACGATCATGTAAAACAAGTAAAGTGCGCCGGGCGTGATCCCCTTACCGCCTTTAGGGCGCATCTTCCTCACACCCGTCTAGAAATCAAAATTGTTATACAATTGAACAACGAGATGATTATGCAAACGGTCCCGTCTTCAGTAGGTTCTCGAAGTTTATTGGCAACTGAGGAGAGTGTAAAGTCCAACAAGTCATAAAGCACTCACAGTCGCATTCTAGGCACAACGTCTTCACGCACCGACTCCGCATGAACAAAGGTTTCCCTCAGCGGAGCAGGGAGGGAAAAAAAATCAGATAAGTTGTGGGGCATTTGAATGGATGCCTGCTCTCACATATGGCAAACATAAGTCGGGAGTCGGTCATTGTGTTAGCGCAGACTGCGCACTAGAGAGGCCACCTCAGAGATTTGTGAGATGTTCGAGGCAGAAACCCATTTGCAGGCTCTACCTTTCAGTCCCCAGTCACCATGCATCTCAAGTTTGAAACTGTCTTCCTCATGGATGTCTGTCTCTCTTTCTCCGCCCCTGTCAAATGAAGCATTACTCCTACGGTTCTAAGCTCCAATGCAGCCATTACATTGAAACTATGGTCGATGCGTGTCCCCCCCCCTCCCCCCTCCCGGTTTTGGCTTGTGAAACAGGTTCGGAGCAACTGAGGGCCCTGTGAGACTGGTTTGAGAGTCACTGAAGTGCTCATCAGAAAGACAGGGACGGTGTTCAAAACCTTCATTAAAACTCCTTTATAACCATGCGTGCATACGCGCAAGCGCATGCGCCCGTGTGTGTGTGTGTGTGTGTGTGTGTGTGTGTGTGTGTGTGTGTGTGTGTGTGTGTGTGTGTGTGTGAGTAAGTGAGAGAGAGAGAGAGAGAGAGAGAGAGAGACAACGAGACAGACAGACAGACAGACAGACAGACAGACAGACAGACACACATACATACACACAGGCAGACACACATACATACACACAGGCAGACACACAAACAGAATGAATCCACAGACTATTAAAGGCAACCCAACCACTGATATAGTCACCCTTGCAAATGGTCCACGTCAAAATCTTCCAATCTGCTCTTTTCCTCCACATATCTCTTGGCCTCGACAAAACATAGTTACACGGTTCAAGCAGCAGGAAGGGGAAAGCCACACAAGTGTAAGTAAGACACCACAGCCTCGCCAAAACTGCCCAGCGGCCTGGGTAAAGGAGGCCAGGAACGGGATTGGGATGTTGGGGGTCCCGCTGTGGAGGGGTGCGGGGTAGACAGAGGGGTGAAGGGGGCGGGAGGCACACAGGCGAGTACCCGTGGCGGTTCACTGTTTGATCAGTTACGGGCAATCCGGGGCAGACAGGACTACCGAGCCTCCCTGATGAGGAGGCAGTAGGGTACGTGCGCCTGTAGTCAGAAACGGTGTTGGGTCAAGAAAACGCACGCCTATTGAATTCACCACGTCACCCAGATGACAAGCCAGGCCGATCTGAGTCTACAGCGGTTTGAAACTTGAAGTAACCCAGGGACAACAATCACGTCTACATCGAAAAAGTCGTTTGTGATGCTGAAATCGTTTGTCTGCCCCACCTGTAGTTCTCAAGAGAGACATGCGGCAATCAAAGCTTAGTGTTCACACTACACCCAATATGGATCGGAGCAACCCCAGACAAATTGCAAACGTTCAATGGCTGGCAAGTCAACTGTGTACCTCAAAGATTATCTTTGATCATCCCGTCCTGCTCGAGCTGACCGATTCGACAACCTCGAGCTGGGAGCAAGCAAGCTGTTGATCGAAGATAAGGCTATCGTACTTTAAGAGCAATAACCCAGGACATTTAAGCTTAACCTGTTGCAAAACACACGCCATACAAAGTAAATGGAGAGACGAGAAAAGTTGTATAACTGGCTGAATGTATTTTTGAGTGATCATGCTGGACAAGTTCTAAAACACTGACATAGGTTACCCTAACTCTGCAAAAAGTAGGTTGAAGATATTTTAAAGTGGCCATGAGTGTGTGTGTGTGTGCGTGTGCGTGTGCGTGCGCGCGCGCGCGCGCGCGTGTGTGTGTGTGTGTGAGAGAGAGAGAGAGAGAGAGAGAGAGAGAGAGAGAGAGAGGGGGGGGGGATTTGTAAGGTAAGGCACTCTTGCAGCATTACACCGGCCGCGCTCTTCGTTCAGCAGGGGATGATCAGCGGTGGTGGGATTGGTCGCAGTCAAATGGCGTCCCAGGCTGGCAATGCGGCCTGGCAGCTTTCAAAGTTCAAAGAAATGTCAAACCCGACTTTCAAAAATCTATCTGGGCTCCCTGCCCGGGTCCCAGAGAGGGGGGAGTGATTGATGCTGAGGCTGCAGAGTCTACACCTCCACGTTTCCCCATCAATTCATCACTTCTCTAGTCCGTCCCCTCCCTCGTCTTCCCCCCCTCCCTCCCTCTCTACCCTAGCTGGGCCCGCCCTGGGCCCATCGGACTCTGGAATAAGCACCGGTAGCAAGACCGGACCCACAGACTAGAGGAGCTGCATAGCTTGGCCACCGACTTTTGACCAGAGGAGCTCTATGCCAGAGGGGGAAGTTTGAGATAGACACAGTCTGCTACAGCTAGATGGGTCCGCAGTTAGGATGGCCGGACAGCTCCGGCCAAGCCATTCCCTGCGGAAGAGACGGTCAGGTCCCAGAGGCCGCAACCACATCTCCTGATGCCAGGTCCGTCAGCATCCTCCAAACGCTGGCTCCCTTCTCCTTTGTTCGCCCAACAACTCTCTTCCTTTTCCCCTCCCTCCCCAGCCCCTCTCCCCCCACCCCCCTCCCATCGGATTCGGAGTCCCAGCAGAAATCCTCTCTCCTCCCTATGGCCCAATACACGCCGGCATCAATAAATCAATCGGGCCCCTGGCAGGCAGCCCCTTCTTCACAATTTTCCTGATGAAAAAGTATTGATTTTTCTGATTTCAGCAGAGACATTTATTCAGCAATAACGGCCTGGGGTAATCTGGGACCGCCTCCTCGCTGCAGTTTTACAGGCCCATGTGGCTTCTTAGAGCTGGGATCCATAGGTCGAAAAAGTACCTATTTGTTCCCACTGTGGGAACAATCAATGGAGGAACTCTTCTCCTAGAGGGTGCTATCAACCCAACTGAAAGGCTAGGGGGAGGGGGGGGAAGGAGAGTGGGGTGAGGGAAGCAGGGGTAGAGGGGAGCAGGGGAGCAGGGGAGAGGGGCAGGGGAGGGGTGCTGGGAGGCAGGGTAGGCCTGGTCCCATATGTCATTGGGTTTGGACTTCATAATGGAGCCATTAGTCTAGGATGTGGGGGCCTAATCAATACTTGAACGATCAATAACAGTAACTCAATTTGTAGCTCCATCAGGGCCCAGCTCTGATTAATAGATGGGAAGAAGCATTTTAAAGGGGGGGATAAATCAATAAAAGCATTGTCACAAAAACAAAATATTGATCCTGGGAGCCACTCAGCTGCTCTACATCCTCCCTGCCCGTGACTGGGGATGAGAGTCCATATTTCGCTCTCCAAGAGCACTTCCTGCTGTCTTTCACCCCAGGAAAAAGGGTATTCATAGGCCCATAAATCAATGGCCAAAATGAGAAAATTAACTTTCTCCCTTCTACAAAACACCACTGCGGCCAGCGCCCGGGGATGTGATTGGAAATGTCCAGATGTAGCCTCATTGTGCACAAAATCAATGCAGGAGTATTTACATCAATCATGTTCCTGTCTCTTGCCTCCCAACAATGGAGCCTGCATTAGCCTCTGTGTACTCACAAATATACCGGCAGATACTTCCTCTCACATCCAACTTTCCCCTGCCATCAATCTCTGGCTCTCAATCAATGGGCCACAGTGATCCGCACCACTTGTAATATATCCAAAGAGATGTACGCAGAGTAAATCAATAGTTCTTCCATTGCTACCTCAAAACCCACCATCCTGGGAATTCACAGCGCCACACGCTCCATCGATTTGAAAACTTTTTGCCAATGACAATAATGGATGCACTTGAAAGCCACACATTATTAGTCATTAAGGATCGCCACATAGACAATCAAGAGCAGTTATGTGCCGTGGAGGTTGATATTGCATTCAGGCAGAGGCTTTTCAGCTGCTCTGGACAAAATTTGATGATGAAGACATTCCTGCCAAGGGTGGATGCATCAAATGGGATGTAAATGGAATGCTATAAATCACAGAAATCTGCAGCCTGCTTTCTCTCCACTACTGGGAGAGAGCTGACCTAAATTGGCCAAAGAAACCATTCAAAACCAAACACAAAAAAATAATGCAGTCAGTTTCTGTGGCAGTCAGCATCAAAAGTGAAATGTAGCCAGATCTCTTTCTTGCTCATCTCATAAGTGACTGCAGTGAAGCTGGCTTTTCAAAGGCAGACAGTCCAGTATGAGGCACTGGTAAGACTTGAATAGCACTCACTGTCCACACAGGATACAAACAGGATATCAACAGAAGTCATTTAACAGTCAAGATTCAGTCATAGGCCCATGATGGTACAAGCTATTCAGCCCATTACCAAAATTCAAACATCAATAACATGGCTGCACTGAGTGATTCATGAATCACAGACTCATGACAACTTTGCATCCCTGGCTTGAAAGGAAATTGACCCAGCCCATTCAAAGCTGCTCTTTGGTAGGAAGGTGGCCTCAAATCTACACAGGAGTTCAACCCAGAGAGACACAAATTCATGACTTGCCAGTGAAAAGTAGTGTTGGTGTGTTATAAATATATCATGCTGCACCTGTCACAGTTTTCACAGGCAGGGGTGAGGGGGAAGAGCATGATGGAACGTGGAGGACAGGTTATTTTAGCCAAAACAAAGATCTGGGGTTGAAAGATCAAGATGTCCCAGCCTGCTCACACTGCCATGACTGTGTAAATTTCCCCTCTCATCTGCCTAACTCAAGCTTCTCCCCATCTAACAGCCAGGCGACAGGAAATCACTCATCAAGCTGTAAGTTGTCACCAACCAAACAGCCCCAGACCACTGCCACTTCAACAACAGCTATGCATTAGAGTCACATGAATGATTTCTACATGCCACAAATATATCACCAAATTCACGTAATTTAAAGCATAGTTTGTGGTACAAGAAAACTCTGCACAATGTGTGTATTTTCCCAAAACTAAACTTTTGATTTATACTCGTTGATACCCATATCCTCAGTGCTTCCTTAAATGTAATCTGCTTACTAAAGTATCAAGTAAATCATTCAACATGAACAAACTTGCCATCTTAAGAATTCTACTTTTTTTCTCTTAAACACCTGCCCTTCATTTTCCATAAGCATTGCTGATGCAAAGTGATCCACATTATTCTGACACAAAGAATGATATACTGCAAGTATAGTGTTGCTCTGCTTGGTAGCAATAGGATATTCCACCTCTTAAATCCAAATATCAGCAGGAATTTTTACTCGTTTGATGCATTTATCACATTTTTATTTTGCAAAGCTTTATTTTTTCTTTTTAAGAATTATTTGAGAATATTTGGAATATATTGAAGTTCCCCATTAGAATTTCTTGTCTATGGGTTATGTCTCCTGGCAAGCCAACTTTCCATTTACTAATTTCCTGTAGAAAAATGACACAAATCGCCCTGGAAGACAGGTCATAGTTACACTGCTCACTTCTCCAGGAAATCCACTTCACACTTGAAGTCACAAGAAGGACACCTGCCCCTTGCCAGCCCAGAGGCTTACAAGTCCCTGTGTACTCCCTGTGCAGTTCCTTGCAACACTGGTTCCAATTTTACATTCAAAAACTATCAACCCCCTTGAGTTACGTGGCTCCACCTTCCAGTTACTAGGGGCTTTTGAGGGAATGCAATGAGCTATATCCAGTGGCGTTGAACCAGAAACATCCATCATTTCCAATGGGTTTCTCCATGAAGCAAAACCCTTCTGACACAAGCCAGCACAAACTGTGACAAAGGGGAAATGTGGAGGCATCCAGGCCTAATGGCCCTGCTACTGACCTGGCAAAGGTTGTCTTAGAGTCCATGCCCTGAAGAAAAGTTCAAGTCTCACTGATTATACTGACAAGGTGCACTGCCCTGGAGCCTCTTGCCAAAGGGTCACATGCACTGATTGGAGTTAGACTATCAGCAACCGTCCAACTTGCTCTGAGGTGTTCTGCCCTGTAGTGTGGCAAGGTAAGGTGTGAAGTGCCTGAGTGACCAGCTTAAGCCTAATAAGCCTAGTCACCTTCAGCAGAAAACTGCCACTCAGTTCTCTGACATCAACAACTGTCCCATTTCTGTTGACCCACTATCAACACCAACACTTGCTGAGAGTGTAACAGGACTAAACCGGGTTAGAAAAATTAAAAAAACCTCACCACAAACTGCATCATAACATGAGCCTCCATGTGACATTATGAAAATTAGCAATGAAATATAAGAAAACACACACACACACACACACACACACACACACACACACCAAGTATGTAAAAGCTTTGACATATTAGTATATACCATTTCTAAGGCAACATAGATTGTGTCACCTGTTGTAATAATAAAAACTAGAAAAAGGTGAGCCTCTTGTAACAAGATATCAGAACCATTGCCTGACAGCCTCCATCAGCTGGCTGGATGGATGGAATGATAGATGGATGGATGGATGGATGGAATGATGGATGGATGGATGGATGGAATGATGGATGGATGGATGGATGGATGGATGGATGGAATGATGGATGGATGGATGGATGGATGGATGGATGGATGGAATGATGGATGGATGGATGGATGGATGGAATGATGGATGGATGGATGGATGGAATGATGGATGGATGGATGGATGGAATGATGGATGGATGGATGGATGGATGGATGCAGTTTTACTGCCTATCATCAGCCTCTATAGGCTAAGTAAAGCTATTAAGCAAGAAAATAAGAACAGTTTAGAGTAAGTGCAAGTCAAGGCAAGATGTCCCTATTTATTTGCCTCTAAAAACTGGCATAGGGAGACCTGGTGGGTCAATTCTGACCCCCAACTCACAGGGGGGGGGGGGACTCCATCAGCTGGAGACGAAAACTCAATTGTCATGACTAAAGTTCTGACATTATACAGTAAGCCAAGATCTTAGTTTTAAATAATTCCTCTAAATACACTGGCATACTGAAGAGTTATAAAACATCCAACTTTAAGTATGTATGTTTAGAAAAAAAATTCTCATAGACACAATTACCAAATGCAGTGAAATCAATGAGTAATGAATGAAAATCTTAGTAACAGCTGTTTTTATGTCAATAAAACACTAATAAATATTGCAACATAAGTCTCATAAGGCCAAACATTTAGGAAAGTTTACTTATCATGCAAAAGGGTATTTAAAAATATGCTATCAAGCAAGAAAAAAAAATATTTCCATCCACAATGAGTTCACAGAACTTTGTGAAAAACTGAGTTGCACCAGAAAAAAAGAGAAATTATATTCACAACATTTGTGCAGTAATCTAACCTGTTCTAAACATAGTCAACATTTAAGAATTTTTTACAATATCCAGTCATTCATTCTCCCATGATTATTTTTTGTGCAAGATCTGCATTGCATAAGTTGACAACTTTGGAATGCACTTTGACCTGACAGAACAGTGATATTGTGTGCAATAGGACAAGGACTCACTGAATGAAACAAGAAAATCTGTCCACAAACCTAGTCAATCTGCATATCAGTTGCTGATAGACCACAAAATCATGTCTGCATTCTCCATTTCTCCATTGCCCAAGAGGCAAGGAAATGACATAAGATTGTCTTGGTGAATGGAACCGGTTGTTTTCAGTGGGGGACAGTTATGAGTAAGATTGTCTTGGTGAATGGAACCGGTCGTTTTCAGTGGGGGACAGTTATGAAAAACATTCTCAAAAATATACTCTAGGTAAGTTTTGAACACAACATTAGATTAAAAAAACACATTATTCTTAGAGTTAGACTCCCAATAACAATACAAAAAGATATAAGTGAAAGTTCGATCATGACTGCATAATAAGCAACAATTGGAATTGTCAGTTAAAACTCAACAAGATACACATTGAAAGTGGTGAACTGCACCACATGGTTGATCTGTCATGAATCACTGATGAGACAGATGGCAAGCATAGCACTCGCACAAATAAATACCCACTGTTCACCCAAACTTGTCTCCGTCTTCAGCTGGCACTCAATAAATATCACCAGTGTAAGTGGTGAATCACGCAACATGAACTAGAACCAAACTTCCGACCATGAGCTATCTGATCGAGGCCAGTACCCTGAGAACGGACGCAGAATCGCACAAGTGAACGACATCTCAAGGCCTCGAATCTTTGCCTTTTATCAGAGTTCCTCCCACCTCAGCCACGTCGATTAACCGATACATCGACTTTTCCCGACTGGCTTTACTGCCCTCTTATCAAACTCTACTCTGTGGCTGTCGAGGTTGATGTTGAACGCTGGTACCAAAGTGGCCTGATTTCGGCAGTGCCACGGCACAGCCCTGCCGAGAGGAGAAGGAACACCCCATCATCTCTCCATCGTCAGCCAGCTATTGAGGCCACGAGCAGTATCGAACTTGGTTACAAAAGAAACACCCCACCACACACACGCTACAGACGCGTCAACGAAGAAAGAACACCAACACTACTACATCATGACATCATCTCTTGATACCGCTGCTGCGATGCTGCGCTGTGCGCCCTACTTGCCTTATAGAGAGCGGTGATGCCCTCTCTCCTCTCGAGTCGCAGCGATCTCTGCGATTGTCTACACACAGCGCCAGTGACATCGAAAAGTTTTGAAACTTCCCGCACTAAGTCGAAAGTTTCCTCCGCGAGCGATTCCCAGAGGCACTGACACTCACAAGCCTTAACCCAACATTGCTCCTGAAGCTGCAGACAGCAGTCTAAACAAAGAACTAAGGATGCAGATCGCCATATTGATTATTACTGATATTTTATCAATAGGATCAGAGCCATTTAAAGGGCCATGCGCAGACTACACGCACCATCTTCGCCACAACAAGCACACGCACTCGAACACATCACGGCCTATCCTCTCAGGACGGCGATAAGTGGAAAAATCTTACCTGTAGCTCTGTTAAGTCAAAGTTTTTCCAATACTGAAACATCGACTGCACATCCGCAGCCATCTTGAACGGGATTATAGGACCAATCGATTGATCACATGACCGAGCGTGATCGAATATACTCTCCAACAGCAGACGATGATGAGTGTTTACATTTAGGACACAATAAGTAAAACAAATAGAAATAAATATGAACTTCAACAGTTTAGTTGTGTGGAGCCCTGGATGATCCACGCTGTCGACATCAGCAAACGCTAGAGTAAAATGTTTCATCTATGTTACGGGGAACGAGATTACAAACAACATGGCTGCGCTCAGGCCTTGGCGGCTGCTTTTAAATGAGCACCAACTCGCGAAGAAACTGCGCGAAAATGACAAAAAACCATCACGCAGAAAGTATCTGTCTGATGCCAGAAATCTCCTCTTCATTCAGAAATCTGATCTGTTTGTATGGGATTCGTACACATCAAATTTGGCCTACATGAATTTACTGAACTTGACACAAGATTCGGATCGTGTAAACCGGTGGCAGGTGAATGTTTTTTGTCATTTACGATGAAAGTAGTCTTTGACACGTATGTCACTTGTGTTGACTGTAAACATAAAACGATTTCAAACATAGATTTGACCTTGAAATAGCATATTTGGCGAAAAAGCTATTACTTTTTAGACTGAAGTGAAAGGATGAATTGACTTTCTCTTTCAGTTGTGAAGTATGGGCGGTATGATACTGATAGTTCGAGTTTTGGGAATTATATTCTCATAACTCTTGTGGTGTTTGTAAACGTTTAAGTCAAACAACTTCCACGTATAAAAGCAGAGTAAATGGCGAGATTTATGTACCAAACAAAAAGAAGTTAACGTCTGGTTTTACAGTAGGGTTGAGTCTTAAGAAGTTAAGGATATATGCTTTCCTTCTAATTGAAACCCTTACCCACTTTACGTTACTAAGGACGCGCCTTCTCATTTTCGCGTGTCTGTCTAATTTTCCTTCATTACATTTTTTGTCAAACTGGTGTATGGTTGATTGTGAAATTATTTTGATGAGGTTAAAACTTGATGCTAAAATGACTCGGCTCATGTGTTAAAGAAAGAAAACTTGCATAATTACAATTTTGGGGTTCATGGCTGAAGAATATACCTATTTTGAGGATGAAATGACAACATTTAAAATGTAATAACTGAGAAATGGTTTCCTTCAACCATAATCTGTAAATCACTCATTGATACCAGAAATGAATGCATAAACTCTTCAGATTGCAACAAGTTAGCATCCTTGCATTGACTGATTATAATTGTCTTTTGTTTCAGTGCCTGACCTGTACTGACATACCAAGATTTGAAGTGGAGAACTTGACCTTCAATGAATCTTTGAGTTATGTTGCAATATGGGGAAGAGATGGCATTGTTGTTATGCAGATTCCCCAAAGAGGAGGGAAATATGCAGAATTTGAAGGAGGAAAGGATGTTGTTATTTGCAGGTAAAGAATTGTGCATGTGTGCATCAGTATGTTTGGTGAAAAAAACTGTCTACAATTAGCAGATGATGGCTTAACACCACTCTCTCTCCTTCTGTGGAAAAAGAGAGGACAAATAAAACATTTTTATAGATGCACTGCAAAAATTGACACACTGAAAATACTTAGGGCATCAGTTACCTATCAGATTTAATGGATCCATTAGTATGGTAATAATGCAAGAGCCCAACACTAGAAAAATCATATTCTTAGCCTCTCTCTCTCTCTCTCTCTCTCTCTCTCTCTCTCTCTCTCTCTCTCTCTCTCTCTCTCTGTCTCTCTCTCTCTCTCTCTCACACACACACACACATACACTCAGTCTGTCTCTGTCTCTCTCTCTCTCTCTCTGTTTCTCTCACACTCTGTCTCTGTCTCTCTCTCTCTCTCTCTCTCTCTCTCTCTCTCTCTCTCTGTCTCTGTCTCTCTCTCTCTCTCTCTGTCTCTGTCTCTCTCTCTCTCTCTCTCTCTCTCTCTCTCTCTCTCTCTCTCTCTCTCTCTCTCTCTCGCTCTCAGCATTTTGGGTGTATTGCTTATCAGTTGGACAGATTGTCTTGTGTGATAAGCATGTGTGGATTTGTAATGGGTGTGAAATAAGGAAGCAATTTACAACCACTTCTGCAGCCATTTAAAACACTTTTAAAGAACTTTTGCAGTAAACTGCATTATAAATCATTAGAATGATGAGAATATATACCCTACTGAGCCAAGTAAGAATTACTGTTTTGTGGTATGGAAGAAAAGTCTGTAATTTGTTTCTACTTCCTTTGAAGTGAAATGGTGTATTTGTCTAGAAAGGCTGATGGGCAGTAATGCTTTAATGAAAAGAAGTGCATATGTGCAAGCAAGCACACAATCACATGCACAACTTGCCCACACCACCTCCAACCCACACCACTTGGCAGGAACACACACACACACACACATACACACCACACCACACCTCACCACACCACACACACACACACACACACACACACCCACACACACACACAGTGCTTTTTTATTCCATGGGAAATGAAGTGATTATGATCATTCTTGTAACTATTGGGAATGAATGAATGAGGCTGTGTGACCTCTCAGCCTTCTGTCAACTAAGGACATGGATTACAGAGTTCTTGGAGCTTGACAGAGTAATCTTGAGCAAGTCACGATTTCTCTAGTTGTTCAAACTTTTGGAATAAAATGAGGAGATGTGGATCCATTTATACCCCCAACCTGCATGGCAGTACTTAAAGGTAAACAGTAGCAGTTTATCCATTACAGGAATGCATTCAATGCACTGTGAAGATTCATGATTACATTAACAAAAGGCAATTACGGTTATCTGGAAGTTGTTTGCAACACCGTCATTTGAAATTGTTTTTCGGTCCGCCAAATAAGGAAGTGACTTACCTGGCAGGCATTGAGTCTGGCTGCTTCGTTGCTGTGCTTTCAGCACCCTCTCCATTGGGGAGCGACAGTTCACCAGCAGACAAGGGCTGCAGCTACTGCAAGTACGATGGCACCCAGGCAGTTCCTCCGACAGCCACCTGGCTCTCCTCACCTCTGACAACATGTTCAGGTGAGCTTCCACTGAGGTTAGGCAGACCAGATGTGTGTTGCATAGATGTAAGGAAGGCAAGAATTGGCCAGTGTCAACATGTATGTCAATGTTGATAGCTGCAGATGTAAAGGCCTATTGAACATTGACACATGCTGACACGGACCTATTCCTTGCAACTCCGGTGTGGGTGGCCACTGGATGCAGAGTGAAACCTAATTGTAGGTGCTAGTTCATGTAGATGTTGCTATAAGAATGGGATGTTGCAAGATGGGATGTACTCCCTTCAAAGCCATGTGTGTGTGTGTGTGTGTGTGTGTGTGTGTGTGTGTGTGTGTGTGTGTGTGTGTGTGTGTGTGTGTGTGTGTGTGTGTGTGTGTGTGTGTGTGTTTGTGTGTGAGTGTGTGAGTGTGTGTGTGTGTGTGTGAGTGGGTGTGTGTGTGTGTGCGTGAGTGAGTGTGTGTGTGTGTGTGTGTGTGTGTGTGTGTGTGTGTGATTGTGTGTGTGTGTGTGAGTGTGTGTGTGTGTGTGTGTGTGTGTGTGTGTGTGTGTGTGTGAGTGTGTGTGTGTGAGTGTGTGTGTGTGTGTGTGTGATATGCAGCTTGTACTGGATTTGTGGCAGCAAAGTAACAACTGGGTACCCAGTAAAATTTCCAGAGGTAGGTGTTGGTACCTGTAGAGGTAACTTAAAATAAATATAGTGTGGACAGATGCAATGCCCCTTTCAAAGCTGTATGTAATGCAGACTTCATTTCTGATATGATCTGCCATGAACTGCTTACATTAGTTACAATGATGGGAAAAGATTAATATCACGAGAAAAATTAAGTTTGTTACTGTTGACCCTAACTTTATTTTCCTAGAAGGAAACTAATGCTTGATTGATTGTGCTTTGCGGTAAAAACTTGTCTAATTTTCCAGGGAGGCTTATATTTTTCAGGAGTCATGTCTGAGATACCTCAAATAGCAATGACCAAATTAGGTTTCTTTAATAGATATTGCAATAGTTTCTGTGGTGTCTGATGTTCCTACGATTTCATTTTCTATTTCCTTTCTTATTTTCATACATTTCTTATGTAGGCATTGCTATTTGTACATAGTTTTTCCATTTACATGTGTTTCTAGCAAAGTAAAGGTAAACTTATGTTTATTATGGAAAAAGGACATATAGTGAAGCATTTTTTGTGTATTTCTGCTGTCTTGCCATAGTTGCAAGACAAGTTACCTTTGAAAAGTGTCAGGGAAACCTTTGATATCTGTATCAGGAGAATTGTCTGCGTGCATGCAGCCCTGTCATTTGAGAGCTGGAATGGATTAGTGCATTACTCTCCTCTTTCTCTTACCTGGCTTGTTGTGTCTTAGTCAGTGTCTTTGCTGCATCACTCACATAAATTTCCCTTTTGCTGCTGTGATCTTCTGGTCCTGTTTCTTCTGCTTCTGTTCTGCTCCCTCCATAGCCCCTGCTCCCACACCCTCTCTCCTATCTGCTGTCAGTGCCTGCATCTTCTTGACCATCCTCTTCTGTGCATGTTTCCATGTAAGTTTCAGTGACAGATTGATGTCTGTTTATGTCTATATAGAGCTTGACACCCTGCAGGGGACGTGTATAAAAACTTGCAGACCTCAGTGGAAGACCAAACGGCCGAGTGCTCTTCCCTTTCAGCTGCTGAAGTTCTTGATATATTCGGTCTACATTGCCAGTGTTTGGACTTCACTAGTTTTAACATGATTATTTTTTTACTGCATAGATGTCACCATTCCATGTTTGATCAATGGGACATTGAGAGTTTGCTACCTTTGTCCCTATGTGAAAATGTATAAAAGACCTTGGGTCTTTATTCAGATATCATGAGATGTGCCTGTCCTGTATCTTTTTGACTCACATGCGAAGCAAAAGTGAGTCTATGTACTCACCCGTGTCGTCCGTCCGGGCGTCCGGGCGTCCGGGCGTCCGGGCGTCCGTGAAAAACTTTAACGTTGGATTTTTCTCGGAGACTATTAAGTCTATCAACACCCAATTTGGCATGATGGTGTATGATGACAAGGCCTAAAAAAAAATACATAGTGACTTGTCCTTGCTTCAAGGTCAAGGTCGCAGGGGCCATAAATGTTGTCTAAAAAACAGTCATTTTTTACATTTTCCCAATTTTCTCTAAAGTTTTTGAGATTGGATACCTCACCTATATATGGTATATAGGGCAAAGTAAGCCCTATCTTTTGATACCAGTTTGGTTGACCTTGCTTCAAGGTCAAGGTCACAGGAGCTCTTCAAAGTTGGATTGTATACATATTTTGAAGTGACCTTGACCCTGAACTATGGAAGATATCTGTTTCAAACTTAATAATTATGTGGGGCACATGTTATACTTTCATCATGAGACACATTTGGTCACATATCATCAAGGTCAAGGTCACTTTGACCCTTATGAAATGTGACCAAAATGGGGTATTGAACCACTAAAAGTGACCATATCTCATGGTAGAAAGTGCCAATAAGCACCATTGTGCTTCCTATGTCTTGAATTAACAGCTTGTGTTGCATGACCTTTGATGACCTTGACCTTGGGTCAAGGTCACATGTATTTTGGTAGGAAAAATGTGTAAAGCATTTCTTAGTGTATGATGTCATTGGTAGGTTTAGTTGTTTGACCTTGACCTTGAAGGTCACCTGAAGGTCAAGGTCATGTAAAGGTCAAGGTCAAGCATGTGAGTCGTGTGGGCTTTGCCCTTCTTGTTTTTGTGTGTGTGTATATTTTTTACCTGCTGTTTAACTGGTCACCCCCAGTTGCACCACAAAGGCACTTGCAAACTTCCTCTCAAGGCACCTGGGGATAGCTTGGACATCTGGAGATGGGGGTTTCGAGGGGCCTCTCCCAGTCTGAGAGGAACCTGATGAAGCAGATGTATTGCAGGCACCTACAGAGAATGGCCAAGCACATAGTAGACAGACCTTTGCCAACCTTCACATCCGGACTGTGGTTTGGATTGCCAATTCAGCATTAGCATCCACAGTCACAGCAAGTGCTGTCAAAGGACTGGCCCCCAGCAGCATAGCCATGGTCACCTGGAACTGACAGACACACGACACTGTCAATACCTTTTCATCAGCATTTTGACTGTGTAGTACACTTTCATTTTTGTACTGTTTTCTTCTTTTTACTTGAACTTTGGTCTGCAGCAATGAAGTTTCATTTGAAAGTAGAAAACACTGGCTGTACTTTCATGATCACTTCCCTCTCTCTTTGCTTTCAGCATCTACAGCGTGGCAGACCCAGACAAGCCCATGCAGATCATTCCTCTGGATGAGGATGAGAACATTGGGGCTTCACCGCCATCCCGGCTGAACCTGGGCCGGGCCCTTGGAGATCTGGCAGCTTCCTTTGACTTTGGTAGGCCTCTCCCCCTGCAGCAGCGCAGCCGACTGGGGGTGACTGCTCCCAATGGGGAATCAGAGACTGGCGCCATCCAGGTGTGGCCTGCCTACATTCTCAAGGGCAACGGAGACATCCTGCTGGTTTACTCTAAGATCTCCAAGGACAAGTAAGTGGTAGGGAGAGATGGAGATGCCCAAATGGGCAAGGAGGGAGGAATATGCTCATATGTCTGCTTGGCAGATGCAGGTGCACAGGATTAGTCATGTGGCTCGATGAATGGGGAGTTTACTACAAGGCAATTTGATATGTGGTAGCTCAAAAATATGAAATGTACATGAATCTTTGAGTTTGCTTTGACTAGAAAATGTGTAGCTTTCCACAGGTGTGCTGCTTGAAATTGCAGTGGTCAGAGTCTGCTCTGACCATAGAGCCCTGTCTTTTTACAAGCAGCTTTCCGCACACTAATTCTCTTCTTGAAGAAGTAACAGAAGAACAATGGAGGGAGTGCTTGCAGACTCTGACCATAGATAGAGCCCTGTCTTTTTACAAGGAGCTTTCCGCACACTAATTCTCTTCTTGAAGAAGTAACAGAAGAACAATGGAGGGAGTGCTTGCATCAGAAAATGGCATCAGGATGGAGTCTTTCTCAGTACACACAGTACACAGTACACAGTAATTTATTGCGCCAAGTGACATCATTTAAAAAACGAGCACGAGGAAAACTAAGTGATGAAGGCTAAAAGAAACAAAACAAAAAGCCAAACACACGCATCGCTTACACACCCTAACACGCCGTTTATGCAAAAAACATGGACATTTCCCGATGTACCTCACTCACGACACACATGCAGCTGCACACAGACAAGAAATAAGACTGCACCTGAAACCAAAAGGGTTAACTGGTAAATGGGGCAATATACAATGAACAGTTAAAGTTACTATTTAAGAACTGTTGACAAAAGAGGAACAAACTAAGATGATACACCCACCCACCCACCCCCCTTTTAAGTGGCAATAAATAATACATATGAACAGAGACAAGACCACTAAGACGTACCCCCCCACCCCCATCCCACCCCCCGTCACCCCACAAAAGAATACAGTAGAACAATACAAAAAACAGTGAAAGCTACAAGAAGACCAACCCTTCCCCACCCCCACCCCCTCCCCCACCCCACCCCCCACCCCCAACCACACTCAGTAGCAGTCCATATAGCCCAGAGGAAGCACAAAAGAGAAAGTGGCACTGTCATAGATGTGGAGAAGTGTGTGCGCACCGCCGACAGGATCAGCGGCGGCAAAGCTGCCTGGGGAGGTTCTGGACAGCGTTGAGCTCCGTCACCGCCGTGGGGAAGAACGAGTTCTGAAAACGGCATGTGCGCGTTTTGAGGGACCTGAAACGACGGCCAGAGGGAAGTGGACATGAGTGGAATTTCATTCCTGGTGGTTGAATATGAAAACTCCCCTGCTGAGTTTGCCTGCATTTCTGTATAGATGTTTATCAAATAACAGCAACAAAGATGGCTAAGTCATTCTAGTGTCAATGAGGAAAATTGTGAACCATTGTGAGTTAATGGAAAGAATCTCACTTCACATAAGGATCAAATCAGCTCATCTTTTGCCTACACCTCCGTTGCAGTGAGCCGCCACTTCGCCTTCCAGTGCAGGGGCCCTTGACAGTGCTACCCGCTGCAGAGGACAACTATGGACTGGATGCCTGCTCCATCCTGTGTCTCCACACCAAGCTGCCTCTTCTGGTGTTTGCCACATGCGATGGAAAGCTCCACCACTGCCTCATCATGGGCGCAGAAAGCCCTGACTCCCCCCTACAGGTAGTGAATGCCCTGAGCCAGGAAGTCAGTGGACCCCCAGTGCTTTGTGACAGCATTGACAGTAACCGGGATCTAGACTTTTGGTGGTTTTTGCTGTTGTGACTTTTCAGTCAAGCCGTATGGGTTTTTCAAGGCTAGAATAATAGAATAAGCTTTGTTTAGTTCATATGTTGGGTGCACCTTATGTTCTACTAGTGAGTTTCACCTGCTACCCTTCATGTCCCCTTCCTCCTTGCCTCGTGACTGCCATAACCCCCTCCCCACCACTTTCTTTCCTCTCCGCCTCTCCCCAAAAGGCAAAAAAGTGGTTGACAAGCAAGGGCTGGAATCCAGCAGCTTACGTGATATGGAAATGCATGCATACAAACAAAAATACACACACACACATGTATGCAATTCCGTACACATGCATTCACATTACAACACACACACACACCACAGATACAATACACACACACACAAACACACACATACACACACACACACACACACACACACACACACACACACACACACACACACAAACTCATGACTTTCAGAGTTGAACATGCATGAAAATCGTATTTTAACCGAGGCAGAAGTGATAGTTTAATGACATGCATAGGGGGTGTAATGAATAATTTAGTTTGGCCCTATCATGGCCTGATAGATTCCTTCTTGGAGGTCTGGCTGATCCAGTGTGTCAACTTCCTCGTCTTTCAGTCACAGACATCAGTCAGGCAGGCTAAGGATCTCGATGATGAATGAAGCCAGTCTGCAGTGAAACTGATATAAACTGCTTATGCAGTTCATTTCTCTTTGGTTATTGTTGGAGAGGTTGAAATTTAAATGATAGATTTTTACACGGTATGGAAATCACCCTTCCGCATCGACATGCATCTCATTGCTGTTCTCTCATAAATCTTTCGCATAAACCCCAAGACATTTTGAGTTGATGTCCAGTTTAAGAAGATGTGTAGGCATGAGAAGGAGAATTGATCAATTATCTAAAGTGGGAGTTAGGGTGACATGTTGGGGATATTGTACACATTTGATTGTCAAATGTGAATTTGATTGATGACTGTGGGCCGTAGATACATCTTTCTGTTTTGATGCTCATTATTCTGCTACTTATGGGAGTGTGAACTGTGTGCTATGTTTTATATTGACATTTAGGATCCTATTACATTTAATATGGGTGTTTATTTGGGTTTTCATATAAATTCAGTGTGTGTGTGTGTGTGTGTGTGTGTGTGTGTGTGTGTGTGTGTGTGTGTGTGTGTGTGTGTGTGTGTGTGTGTGTGTGTCACATTTGTGACATACGGTTTCTATCATTTCTTTCCTGAAGTTCTGGTGTTGTTATAGCAAAGGCTTTGGTGATCCTTGGGTTGGTAAAATGTGTGAGTGGTTAGTAATTTTTTCTGATATTGCAACAAGGTGAAATGTGTGAGTGGTTAGTAATTTTTTCTGATATTGCAACAAGGTGAAATGTGTGAGTGGTTAGTAATTTTTTCTGATATTGCAACAAGGTGAAATGTGTGAGTGGTTAGTAATTTTTTCTGATATTGCAACAAGGTGAAATGTGTGAGTGGTTAGTAATTTTTTCTGATATTGCAACAAGGTGAAATGGTGAATCAGATACTCAATGTTAACAGTGAAGCATTTAGAATAACCAGCCATGGGTATAACACTGATGTTGCAACTTTCCTTTTGTTTTGATGGATTCTAACACTTCATCCCGTAGTTACCAGACTGACGTTATAGTCATACAGCAGTTTGCTGTTTCTCTGTTGAGCATGCAGCCAGCCTGCCAAGAGAAGCACTGTTGTTTTTGTTTTCAGCTCTCACATTTCACTCCCTTTCAAGAGATGATATAACCAGTCCAAAGGTCAGTTGGTTTCGAACCTAGAAGGCTTACAGTTGACCTGGGGAGTGTGGAGAGAACCATGACTGTGTCATTGCCAAGGCTCCATCCAACCTAGGCCTTCTGGATGATTTTTGGCTCAGAATAGACAGACCTTTTGGCCGCAGCTATATTCACTTTCAGAGGGGAAAAGGCTGAGGCACACGTGTTGTAATAAAAATATAGTAATGGGAAACTACCTTTCTCTCTAACACTGACATTGCATTTTGTAGTGAAATGCCCGTGTTTTTCAGTCTGAGCCCTCTAGCCTCTCTTGGCGAGTGGGCTCTGAGGTGAGCCTGTATGAGCCGGTGGAGGAGCCCACGCTGTATGTGTTGGAGAGTGTGGAGATAGAACTGTTCCTCACCACCAACAAGCTGGATGCAGATGATCCTGCTCAGGACAACTTCACTTGCCCTCTAAGGATTGTCCCAGGTGAGGCCAGGTTGAGGTGTGTTGTCACTGTCCCTTTTTGCTGGTGTAGGTGAATTGCTGTGTTCTGTACTTTTTGTGCTGATGCTGATGATGCTGGGGCGGGTGCTGGACGTTTCGCCCCATTTGCAAGTTCGCCCCAACCACTTCGCCCCACATTCTAGGGTTAGGGTTAGGGTTAGGGTTTGGATAGTGGGGCGAACCGGCAAGAATGTGGGGCGAAGTGGTTGGGGCGAACTTGCAAATGGGGCGAAACGTCCATGAGCCGAAAATGGGGCAAAACGTCCATGAGCCGCTGGTGCTGCTTTTGCTCATATTTGTCTTCCATATAATTATTGTTTTGATAAGACCAAAAGAAAACACAGTTGTGCTTACAGTAACATGGGGGGAGAAAGTGGAGTTGGTAGGTCAGCCTGAACTTTTTAAAGAATAATTATTTTTACTAGAGGACGCCAGATTGAACATTAATTAGAATTTCTCTTTCAGTGAAAACACTGATTTTGGTACTTAAATAGTGGACTCTCGAGTGCTCATAGGGCAAGGAAGATGGGACAGAACACAATTCATTGATTGCTGTTGATTTTCTTATCTTTTAATTATTTTTTTTCACCAATAAAAAAGTTTAGGGTTTGGCAGAATAAAAGGGTACGTCGGGTTACTGTTATCAACTGATAGTTTTTTAATTTTAATCTAACAGTTATTGCACATAGAGCGCGTTGGAATATACATATATTACATATATTTGAAGAAATGGTGAGTGAGGGCTATGTGTTGATTTGTGTTTACTCGGTAGATTCACTCAGTGGGGTTTCATTTCTTGGGGTTGGATTCAGGGTTTTGCAATGCATTTGTTGTTGCTCCTGGGTTGGGCTCAATTCTATTGATTGGTTAGACTGCATGGTTGGATCTGATTGGCCTGACCCTAACTCAGTGCTCCATGGTAGTCGAGCACATGGAGCAGGCTTACAAATCCCAGCAGTCAGGGGTTGCAGCTGATGAGGAGGGCATTGCACATCCCCAGCTATATGTTACACTTGGGATAGAAGTAAGTGAAGGCAAAAGAAGTGGCTGATGTGTAGGAAGGGCTGCACATTAACCCCTTCCCTGCCATATATATTGCATGCCATATGCCACGGAATTTTCTCATGTTTTGCTGTACTAGTGTTTGTCATATCATAGTGCTCTTATTTTCCAGAGCACAATACAAAATTGCCTGTCTTTGCTACCATAACTTCGCTGAATCCCTTCCTCAATATCTCTCTAAACTCATGCGCACCTACACACCCACTAGACAGCTACGCTCTTCAGCAGACACAAGAATCCTCAGGTTCCCAGAGGACCCTCCAGTTAAAACAAAATTTGGTGAACGCTCTTTCTTTTATCAGGCTCCCTTTATCTGGAATGACCTCCCTGCCTCTGTTTGACACTCTACATCTCTCTCGACCTTTCGCTCTGCTCTCAAAACACACTTCTTCTTAAAATCGTTCCTGAATCCTGTCTAAGTTTCTTCATCTTCCTCCCCTCACTGTTCTCTTTGTACTAGCTTGCCTAAGCCCCCTACCACCCTCCTGTCCCTCCTCCACCTCTTCCCAGTTTCATGGTTAAGCGGTAACGCTGTACATCAGTTTGTCAAATGCCTGAAGTGAATGTCTGACTCCTATGTTATTAAATTTATTAAGTTACCTTTGATGTGATTGACGGTTATTGTATATTGTAATGGTTGTTTATGTATGTGCCTTGAGCATCTTAACTCATGGTAAGGCGCTATATAAATCCACACATTATTATTATTACTTAACACTGCAGAGAGCTGAGTCATTTGTAGTTGCCTCCCTATCATGACTGTGCTTTGTGAGAAGCCTGGATGTTTCCTGTACCTAGTGAAGCTCTGACAGATCGAGGCCTTGAAAATTTCTAGGCGTGGCAGGAAAGGGGGTAAAAATGTGTAGTGAAGCTCTTTTGGTCATGGAGCATAATCTGTCAATAACACTACATACTTCAAGGAACAGCATGGACTTGAGTGGAAGTCATGTTACAATGCAATGGTTGATGTGGTGACAGGATGCTGTGCAGTTCATTTTCTGTCTCTGTGAACATGGTGCTTTGGAACCTATGCATTAGTCAGGCACCCTCTCTACCTCTTGGGTGCTCAGAGAACAAACCTGAGCATCATGGCATGATGCTTAAAACATACCAGGAGATGCTCTGTTTTGGCCACAGGTTGAGTCAAGTTTTGGTCATGTAGACCAATTCAAAGAGTTTTGTTTTGTTTTGTTTTGTTTTGTTTTGTTTTGTTGTATTTTGTTTTGTTTTGTTTTGTTTTGTTTTGTTTGTTTTGTTTTGTTGTGTTGTGTTGTGTTGTATTTTGTTTTATTTTATTTTATTTTATTTTGTGTTTTTTGGTTTATTTTTGTGTTGTGTGTTTTTTTGTGTGTGTTTATTTTTAAAATGGATGACACTGTGGTTAATGAAGCTGTCTCTCCTCTCAGAACATAAGCTGTATATTAGGAACAGGAAATGTCATGGGAGCAGTTTTAGGCTTGATGCATTGCCATGGATTTGATGAAACATCTTGAATGGCTTCAGTGGCTGTCACTGTAATTGTGAAGGTAGGCATCTATCTGGAGAGGCAGTGGAAGTGCCATGCTAGTCAAATAGATTGGAGACGATGATGGGAGTGATTCAGCAAGCCTGCTCGGGCATGACATCCCCTGCCACGTTTTGCAGAAGAGGAAGTCTGATTCCATTGCTTGTTTCCATCATTCTCCTGTCCTGTAGCTGCAGGTTCCTCTTGCCCCCCTCAGATGGCCTCCCTCTTTGTTGTCACCTCTACAGTAGTCACAGAGTGACTCTCAATACAATATCTTGAAGAAGGGCCTTTGGCAAGTCTGCATTAGGCACCGGATTGATGAGGCCAGCCAATCAATATGGGTTGTGCCAGCTGATGTTGAATTTTGAACTATGTAGTATTTCTGGTGACCTGTAAGGTGGATGTTATGTGGTTATCAACCAGTGAAGTTTGAGGCAGAAAAGCAGTGTCTAATTTAAAGAGGTTCTTCATGCTCATGCTAGCATGATGACCATTTTATTCCTTTTTTTGCCCAAGTATCCCTCAGCAAAAGTTTGAATGGTGATGGCTGATCATGAGTCTTGGCCACTTGGTAAAACAAGTGAGATAAATGAGAGGCAGGCAGGCGGGTGGGTGGGTGGGTGTAGGCAGGCAGGCAGGCAGGCAGGCAGGCAGGCAGGCAGGCAGGCAGGCAGGCAGGCAGGCAGGCGGGCGGGCAGAAAAGGCAGGCAAGCAGGCAAGCAGGCAGGCAGGCAGGCAGGCAGGCAGGCAGGCAGGCAGGAAGACAGGCAGGCAGGCTGTCAGCCAGCCAGCCAGGCAGGCAGGAAGGCAGACAGGAAGGCGAGCAGGCAGGCAGGCAGGCAAGCAGGCAGGAAGGCAAGCAGCCAGCCAGGCAAGGAGGCAGGCAGGCAGGCAGGCAGGCTGTCAGCCAGCCAGCCAGGCAGGCAGGAAGGCAGACAGGAAGGCGAGCAGGCAGGCAGGCAGGCAAGCAGGCGGGAAGGCAAGCAGCCAGCCAGGCAGGCAGGCAGGCAGGCAATCGGGCTGGAGGGCTGCCATATGACTGACTTACTGGTGTAACTGATGTAGGGAATTCTGTTCACACATTGAAATAACTGATGAAAAGCAGTTAACTAATTTTGTTTGTTTTCTAAATGCTGTGTGTCCTTCATTAATTTGTGGTTTGTACTTAAATAGTGTTTTAATGTCTGCGTGCATAGTTATGTACTAAAGGAATTATACCTTCTTTTGCATATGCCTTAAATTGTCTTGTGTCATGACAGGTGTGTGTAATTATGTTTCGGGAACATTCTTAGAGTATAAGGGAAATCTTCCATCATCTTCTCTCAACAATGTCAGCTTTCAGGCTGTCACGCTGTCTGTCAATCAAGGATGTTGTTCACACCCTGACAGTCCTTGATATATTCCCTTGTAGAGGAATGGACAGTCCGAGATATGGATCCGCTGATCAAGACATGGATGGTGTCTGTGGGCATTAGCATGCTGCTGCTCCAAATATATGTAACCAGCTGTGTCAGAGACATGAACCACCTGTCTGAGAGTGAAAGAAACTTCGGTATCTTCCCTTGAGAAATCAGACTTAAACATGGTCAGTTGAAGGGATCCCCATCTATGGCAAAGCAGGTTATGAAATTTTATGCAGTGAATTAGCCATCTTTATGCAGCCATCCTTCACGAAGGGGATGCGGCAGTCATTGTGGATATTTGAAAAGTGAAGGGGAGAGGCGAGCCTGTCGTCATGAGCGATGTAAACATGTCAGGGCTGGGGAGGTGGGAGTCCAGCTATCGGCACATTGTCATACAT
>JAWQFJ010001995.1:185281-190281 GCA_034096865.1 Theodoxus fluviatilis
TCATCTTTTGTTGGAAGGCATAACGTGAAGTCTACATTGCATTCATGGTTCAACACTGCTTATACAGTCATTCATTCTCTCACAGTGAATTTGCCGATGACACGCAACTCTACAACTCCACTCATCCCAATCAAATCTCTGCAAGTGAACTTTGTATTTCTGATATGAAACAGTGGATGACCCAGAACAAACTCAAACTTAATGATTCAAAGACCGAAGCTCTCCTGGTTGGCGGTAGAGGCAAATTTGATCAGGCCCTGAAACTAACTATAGGTCAGAGTGAGATAGAATTCTCAAAGTTTGTTAGAAACTTAGGTGTCATGTTCGATGATGATCTTTCTATGAGAGTTCATGTGAACAAAGTTTGCCAGTTAGCTTACTATGAGTTAAAGAAAATTAGCACTATTTGTCACTATCTTTCACAACAGGCCACTCAAACCCTTGTCACTTCCCTTGTTCTGTCCCGTTTTGATTATGGAAATTCTCTTCTTGCCGGCATTCCTGACATTCTGCTAAACAAACTGCAAAAAGTCCAAAACACTGCAGTTAAATTAGTTTTTAGATGTCCCAAGAGAACTCCCACATCCAAACTCCTTCGTGCACTGCATTGGCTCCCCGTCGCTCAGAGGATAGAGTATAAGCTAACCACTATGTGTTTCAACTTCTTCAATCAAACTGCACCACACGCACTCAAAGAAATTCTCACTGTCTACACCCCCGCTAGAAATAACCATTCAGCTGCAGACACCAAAACGTTAAATGTCCCCCGTCGCAAAAAGAAAACCCAAGGACAGCTAGCTTTTTCTTACATCGGCCCTGTAATGTGGAATAGCCTACCTTTCCCTGTTCGTCACTCGGATTCCAGTTCAAAACCTCCCTTAAGACACACCTGTTCCGGTCAGTCTTTCCTGACGAGCAGTGAGGTGCTTCACAAGGCGCCTCTTTTATGTTTCATGTTTTGTTTATTGCCTGCTATGTTAATTAATTGCATTGTATTTAACTCTTCTTTTATTCAACTGTACAGTGTGCGAGTGTTGGAATGCTTTGTATGAGTGTGGACTTTTCATTGTAAACGCCATGAGCTTGCCTATTAGGGAAGGTATGTGCATACAAGTAATCTGTATTATTATTATTATTATACATACATTTAGGCATATAGTTTTTCTTTTGTGGAAAGAACTTACACTATATTACCTTAAATGTCCATTCAATGTTTGTGTATATTATTGTTTCACTAGAGACCAGTTGCATTGTCCATACTTGGCTCCGCTCTCCTTCTTTGATAGTCTATCTTGTTCACCTGCTTATCCCTCACTCCTCTCCACTACCCCTCTTCTTCCCCATCCCTCACTCCTCTCCACTACCCCTCTTCTTCCCCATCCCTCACTCCTCTCCACTACCCCTCTTCTTCCCCATCCCTCACTCCTCTCCACTCCCTCTCCACTCCCTCTCCACTCCCTCTCCACTCCCTCTCCACTCAATCTCCACTCCTCTCCACTCCCTCTCCACTCCCTCTCCACTCCCTCTCCACTCCCTCTCCACTCCCTCTCCACTCCCTCTCCACTCCCTCTCCACTCCCTCTCCACTCCCTCTCCACTCCCTCTCCACTCCCTCTCCACTCCCTCACTCCTCTCCACTACCCCTCTTCTTCCCCATCCCTCACTCCTCTCCACTACCCTCTTCTTCCCCATCCCTCACTCCTCTCCACTACCCTCTTCTTCCCCATCCCTCACTCCTCTCCACTGCCCCTCTTCTTCCCCATCCCTCACTCCTCTCCACTACCCCTCTTCTTCCCCATCCCTCACTCCTCTCCACTACCCCTCTTCTTCCCCATCCCTCACTCCTCTCCACTACCCCTCTTCTTCCCCATCCCTCACTCCTCTCCACTACCCCTCTTCTTCCCCATCCCTCACTCCTCTCCACTGCCCCTCTTCTTCCCCATCCACCTGCTTATCCCTCACTCCTCTCCACTGCCCCTCTTCTTCCCCATCCCTCACTCCTCTCCACTACCCCTCTTCTTCCCCATCCCTCACTCCTCTCCACTACCCCTCTTCTTCCCCATCCCTCACTCCTCTCCACTGCCCCTCTTCTTCCCCATCCCACCTCTTTTCCCCATCATCATCATAACGCCCGACCACCCCCCACCCCAACATTTCCAAGCTCCTCAGTTATAGACTGGCGTCTGTCTAGAGCAAGTCAAGCGAACGGGAGACATGGAAATGAATCTGTTGTCTGCAGAGATTTCTGTCCCCGGTGAATTGATTTATGATGGATGCGAAGCGGAGTCTGATGGGTAATTATTTTTCGGGGTTGGACCTGTGTGTGAGAGCGTGATGTCTCAGTGCCTTTTGGCCCAGGGGCCCGTCCGCCTTGTCTTGTTCTTGATCACTGTCATTTTTCCCCTCTCCTCCCCCCTTTCCCTCCCTCGTGCTCCCCTTGGGGTGTGTCGTAAATCTCCTCTGCAAGGAGATGATGTGATGAAGTCCAAATGACTGTCGCCTCCCCAGTCAGTCTGTGTGTAGGTAGCCCCGAGCTGAGAATGATCTGTTTCATGGCTAGGTCTTGTTTGAAATCATCCCCACCCCCCAAAAGAAAGAAAACCTTCCTCATGATTGAAATGTTTACCATAGTCTTTGAGTTACGGAATCTCTCAAAAGACAAATGAATATTCTTTTTGGCATTTTACATCCTCATTGACTGTTGAAACAGACCAACTGTTCTGAGGACCTTCATGTTGGTGGATGTTTTTCTGAAGTTGTTAAGCAAAGACTCTGTCATATAACTTTTGATTTTTCTTTTCTTTTTTGATGTTACAATTATACAGTATGTTCTTTTTGGGACTGAAAGAACAGATAACCTGTTACAGGCTCTGTGACTTGTCACAGTTAGATGCCCTACTTAACCATTGGAGCAAAAGTGTGTGGCTTGATGTAGAAATAATTATGCAATGGGATATGCTCGCCTTATTGTGTATTGCAAACAGGATTTCTAATCATTTCTTGTTCTCAGCATTCCAAGCTTAGAATAGTGCATCACTACCACCACATTCTGATGAAGGGACTACCTTCACCATTATTGACTCACATGCGAAGCAAAAGTGAGTCTATGTACTCACCCGTGTTGTCCGTCCGGGCGTCCGGGCGGCCAGGCGTCCGGGCGGCCGGGCGTCCGGGCGTCCGTGAAAAACTTTAACGTTGGATTTTTCTTGGAGACTATTAAGTCTATCAACACCCAATTTGGCATGATGGTGTATGATGACAAGGCCTCAAAAAACATACACAGTGACTTGACCTTGCTTCAAGGTCAAGGTCACAGGGGCCGTAAATGTTGTCTAAAAACAGCCATTTTTCACATTTTCTCAATTTTCTCAGAAGTTTTTGAGATTGGATACCTCACCTATATATAGCGTATAGGGCAAAATAATCCCTATCTTTTGATACCAGTTTGATTGACCTTGCTTCAAGGTCAAGGTCACAGGAGCTCTTTAAAGTTGGATTGTATACATATTTTGAAGTGACCTTGACCCTGAACTATGGAAGATAACTCTTCCAAACTTTATAACATTGTAGTACACATGTTATACTTTCATCATGAGACACATTTGGTCACATATCATCAAGGTCAAGGTCACTTTGACTCATGAAATGTGACCAAAATGGGGTAGTGAACCACTAAAAGTGACCATATCTCATGGTAGAAAGTGCCAATAAGCATCATTGTGCTTCCTATGTCTTGAAGTAACAGCTTTGTGTTGCGTGACCTTGGATGACCTTGACCTTGGGGCAAGGTCACATGTAATTTGGTATGAAAAATGTGTAAAGCAGTTCTTAGTTCAGGATGTCATTGCTAGGTTTAGTTGCTTGACCTTGACCTTGAAGGTCACCTGAAGGTCAGGTCATGTAAAGGTCAAGGTCATGTAAAGGTCAAGGTCAAGCATGTGAGTTGTATGGGCTTTGCCCTTCTTGTTTTAGCAGAGTTGCAATGCACAGCAAGCAAAATTCTCCCTGACAGACACTTCACACTCAACAAACACTGTGCACTTACTGCTCTGAAGAGCATACAAGACTGTCTTTCACTGAATTGTGGAAAAACAGCTCAGATACACAGCATTCCTAGGGGACCCATGGTTACTTTGCATTGGTTTCCCCAACTGATAACCTGTTACCTGGTTTGCTGACATCGCTCTCGTTCCATAAAAAGCAGAAAAACACTGATAGTTTGAGGGTGTCCGTTTGCGTAAGGCCTTGAAGAAGCATTCTCTTTTTCCATGCCACATCCGTGTCTGTTGGTGTTTCCCTCCCACTATTCTCCAATTATCTGGGTTGTTAATGAAAGATGCTGTAGCAGGCTCATTTTACATGCTGTCTCCAATTGCCTCTGATGTCATGCTCAGCATTAGGTAACATGATTTAGTTGTATATCTGCCACATCTGATTCGCATCAGGTTATATGATGAGAATGCAAACTCTTCATAAAAGAAACTGCATTTGTGTGTGTGTGTGTGTGTGTGTGTGTGTGTGTGTGTGTGTGTGTGTGTGTGTGTGTGTGTATGTGTGTGTGTGTGTGTGTGTGTGTGTGTGTGTGTGTGTGTGTGTGTGATTGTGTGTATGTGTGTGTGTGTGTGTGTGTGTGTGTGTTTGTGCATGCACTCGCACATGCATTGTATGAAAACTTGAAGTTCAAGGTGGTTGATAGAAAAGTAGCCCTGAAGGGGATTTTCCTTGTTTCTTGCAGTGTGGCCTGTAATAAAAGGTAAAGGTGTGATTTTATATAGCGACTTTCCACCATTGATCAGTGCTCAAACCGCTTTACACTTTACCCTTTACACTTTACTGTAATGTGTTAGAAGAATCTTCTGTTTTGGTTGGATTGCCTTTCACTTTCATCAGAAAGCCAAGGAAAAGGATTGTTTCATGGTGTGATGGCTTCTAAATGCAATGTGTTTGGCGCTGTCTCCATGTTTTCAAACTTCCTCTAGTTTGAGGGCTTGATTTAGAAGA